>KN471700.1:5626-18221 GCA_000787095.1 Periophthalmodon schlosseri
ATGCGGATATTAAAAAAAAAAAAAGCCCAAAGTTGTGCAAGGAAGTAAGGAAAGGAAGTGAGCGACGAGGTGAGGAGGTGAGGAGACGAGGGGCCTTCTTTGTGAGGGCAGACAGGAAGTGAGCCAACACAGGATCTGGTATTTATAGTTTGGGGGGTTTAGCGCAAAGCAAACCGATATATTCTGTAGAAGCAGCTCTTGAGGTCAAAATAGGTCCACTGTGTACTGTCGGCATGGAAATATAAAGCGTTTTATTGTCCGATAATCAGGAAGTGCGCGCTAACATGCTAAACTCTTCTCTCGCCTCTGGTCGCGTGAGGTATAAGCGCGTTTCACAACTTTCAGAGCGGAGTTTGGCCGTGACTAATGCCAACAACAAGTAGCAAGCTAATGCGCAATTCCTGATTATCAGACAATAAAGTGCTTTCTTGTTAGATGCAGACAGTACACAGCTGACTTATTTTGACCTCAAGAGCTGCTTTAACAATATATCTGTACTGGGGCAAGACATATTTTGCATGGGGGAAAAAAAATAATAAAAAATCAGATATGGGACATTTAATTAGGAGGTTAAGAGTTAGGATATTAAGCACTAAGCCTGAATCATTTTTAATAAAGTATTTGTTCATTATGAATTAAGTCTTTCTTCATACTTTTTGTGTGTAGCTATTATAAAGTGTTACCTTTTTTACCGCACAACTGCATGTGCAAACACTGCCCATATCGACGTGTATATTCCGGGAAGTAGCCAGGTCCCATCTCACACCTGACCAGCGCGTGAACCCAGTGACCAGCACATAGACCGGGCCGGCCGCCTTTTACTGTGCCATAAATGTGTTTATGGTCCGGGGGGGAGGAGACGTGCGGAGGAAAACTCATTTGGACTCGTCTCTCCGGTCTCTGCCTGCGAGGGGCGCTGCTGTGGGCCCTGGTTTAAGATGATTGCACCGGGGCTTAAGTGCCACTTGTAACATTGCGTTTCTTATTTATTTTTTTATTTTTCTGCAGACTGAAGAGGTTGAGTTCGGTGTCGTTTATGGAGTTTACATGTGCGAGTCGAGACAAGTGGAGTGGAAGGAAAGTGGTTCTGTGGATTTGAAATTGCAACCTTTGGGAGAGAAGTGTAACCAACGTCTACGGCGGGCTAAAACGAGGACTTTTATACTGTCCAATTTGAGAATCATTTTAAGGACTGGAATGAGATGGAATTAAAGGGATGGCCAAAGTTTACAGTGGGTTAGCAGCTTTGATTAGAGCAGGGCTGAAGCCAGACAAATGTCTAACTACAATGCATGTAAAAAAAATAACAAAATAAAAATAATAAATTAATAGTTTAATAAATAAAAAGAAAATCAATTGCTCCTGGGTCCTTGGGTGTTATATTAAAAAAAAAAAAAAAAAAAAAAAAAAAAAAAAAAAAAAGAAAAAAAAAAAAAATAAAAAAAAAAAAAAAACGCTGCACATTCATTAACTTAACACAATCATTAAAAGTTCATAATAATAATTAAAAAAATTACTCCAAGTCACTAAATTGTCCTAAATATAGTTATTGCATTTACATTGCTGACAATATGACAACATCAATGTACCAACCATTACTTTTTTCAAACAGATTTTTTTTTTCAAATTTTACTTTGCAGTTACGATGAATCACTGTTCCTTTTTCCTTGTGTTAATGATGTCCAGACGTACAGTGAAGGCCAACAGTCCACATGTGCTCCTCCTCCGCCTCTCCCCTCTCAATCACCCGACACCTTTTACAGCCCAGAATTTCCTGCCTCACTCACACGTTGTCAAAGAAGACCACATTTTAGTAGCTCTACAACTGAAGACTTAACTGTATGAACAACCAAAATTGCAAACCAAATTTTTATTCATAACATACACAAAATGTGCCTGACAAGACCGAGCTAAAACTATTTAGAAGATTAAGAACTATTTTGGACAATTTTCAAATTTGTCCTATCCATATAATGCAACAAAAATCTCCAGTCAAGGTAGTCCGGACCAAGCAGAGCTCATGATCTGGAGATAGGTCCCCACTTCTCCTGATAGTGTGCTCCAGTGGGCTTGAAGTATGGGTCAAAAGCAGAGGACAAATTTCCCTACTGTGACAATAAATTGCACCTTAACCAAGACAAGACAAGTTTAATGTCGTGTCACTGTGGATTGAAACACTCCTCGTCTCAATGAAGAACATCAGGTAACAAACCTCCCACCGGAAAATGTACATGGTGCAGCTTTAAAGTGACAGTATGTAACTTTCTGGAGGTGGCACGTCACCTGCATGATTCCATGGAACTAGAAAGTTAAAAGCATACTTTGGGACAGATTTTATGCCATACTGTGGAATATTATAGCCAAAGGAACAACATTTCCATGGAAACAAGGAGGAGGAGGCAAATAAGTGTCAGGTTTGTGGAGACAGTAAAAACACATGTTCTATCTTTTTGAGTGCAATAAGAACATTCTTTATGAACAAGCATGCTTTTTATTTATTTATTTTTATTTTTATTTTTTTTACAAAAAAGCTGCGTAGTACGGCTTTAAATGATACCCTATACATTTTCCATGCCATCTTAAACTCCTTGTTCAGGTCCTAACTAGAACCAGGAAGTACAAGCACATAAGTCCTGTGCTCAGGTCTCTGTACTTCCTGTGGCTCAGAGAATAGACTTTAAGCAGTTCTGCTTGTGTACAAGTCTCTCCATGGCCTAACACCAAAGTACATCTCCAACATGCTAGTGCCATATGAACCATCTCGCACTCTGAGGACCTTGGAGACCAGCCTCCTGCTGGTGCCTAGAGTCAGGACTAAACATGGGGAATCAGCGTTTCAGTTTTATGCAGCTAAAATCTGGAACAGTCTTCCTGAAGATGTGAGACAGGCCTCTTTGACAATATTTAAATCTAGGCTCAAAACGCTTCTGTTTAGCATATGACTGAAAGGTTTTTTATTCTGCACTCTTCCATTTTATATTTTAATGTTTTAATTAAAGCACTTTGAATTCCATCATGTACGGATTGTGCTATACAAATAAATTAGCCTTGCCTTACCTTGTTCACATGCCTCATTCACCACAACTGTGTCTTGTGCTAAGTCTTTAGCTGTACCAGATGATGGGATATCCTCACAGCCAAACAGCGGGATGCCTTTCTCCCATTGCATTTTTCCCTTTACTACACTCAGGTGCGTCGACTTAGTACATTGTTTATTTTACTCCGTTCTAAAAAAAAATCCCCTTTTCCTCCAGCACGTTAAAACCTTCCACATAAAACTTAATAAGTGCACTTCAAACGGCCAAATCGGATCAATTAGGCAAATCTGGCAACGCGAGCTATTTAAGGGGGGAATAAACTCGCCTTCGAAACACTGCAGTCATCATGGCTTCGCTATCTGCCAAATGACAACATGCACAGGTTAGCTAGCACTTTTCCATTAAGTCATCGCTGTTCCTCAATGGGGGGCAAAAGGGAAAAAAAAAGGATTAAAAAACCAAGAATAGCGGAGAAAGTGGAGATTCGTAGATGACATGGAGATCTAATTATGAGGCCGTCATGAGAACCAGGCTAATCAGCTGGTTTCACTCGGAAACCGCAGCAGTTAAAGTTAGCTCGTGGCGGCTAGCGTAGCGCAGAGAGGGCTGGGAGCAGGTGAGGACACGGGGTAGGGATTAGCTAGCGGACGGGTGATTATTTTTGAGTTTGGATGAAAGGGAATGGGTAACAATTATGAGCAGCTAATGTTATAATCCCTGCATTGGTAAGAGTGGTCTTTCTAAATTACATTTTTGGTCATCCCACACATCACAGACTGATCATCATCATCATAATCAGGTATCTATTACCACACAGCCAGTTTTGACCCAATTGTGCTGTCAGGCTCGTCATTTGCTCTTAAAATGTTCATATTAACGCTACGTGATCCTGGTGTTTGTATTTGGCTATAACAGACTAATCAGGTGCCTTCTTTCTTCGAGGCTGCTCCCGCTAGCGTTAGCAACAGGTTTGATTGACAGCAGTGAAGGTGGAAAGGGGCGTTACCTTCAACTGCCTCGCTCTGCGTTGAGTCTTTGGTTGCTATGATACTAGCGGTCGAAATTCTAAATATGAAATTCGGCTCCAAATTTGACCCTGTAACTGCTCTAGCCTCGATGAGCTTCACTTGACTGGAGCCGAACGCTATGGGTGACGTCACACTCTTTTTATTTTTTAATACAGTCTATGGATGCAATTTTAGCATTTTCTTTTCAATATTAATATTTTCAATGACTTTTTATTACATTAGAAACAATCAGCATCTGTGCCATTATATAAGGCAAGTAACTGTAACATGTAATGGTAACTACATACAAGAAAAATTCTTGTAATTTTCTTTTACATACAGGCCTAATTTAATGGTACTATTTATAAATAGACTGGCTGACCCGGCCCTGTTGTATTCTCACATAACACCACTAGATGCTATCTACATTACTGCAGTTTGATAGTGTGTTCACTTTGGCCTGACAGAAGAAGAGCAGAGAGCACAGGTGAGCCTGAACAAAGGCCAGGTGAGGGGAGAACAACTTTCACATCTGACATCTACAGGTAACAGAAATCAAATAAACTTACACATGGTACCTTTAAATTTGCTCATCTATCAAGTTAATGTATTACACATCGTAATCATATTTCAAATACTTTTACAGTATATATTCATAAAAATAATGAACCAAACTAAAAGCGTAAAACAAATAAAGTGAAGCTGACAAAACTATATTTCATCGTGTTTAATAAAGCACAAACATTTGCCTGGCTCATACAAGGCGAGTCCCATTATAGCCCATCTGTAAGTGAAACCATATGCGGAATCCTCTCCTTGCACATTCCATACGTCATAACAACTAGCCCCGAACAAATAGACCTCTTTAATATACACGATGTAAGCTCACCTCTTCCCTGAGCCTAATGCACCGCGAGCGCTAAATCAGAGCAGTTAGCCTGGCTGCGCTGCTAGCCACTCCGCGCTGCCTCTCCGGATATAGATAGAGCCGGCGCTGATAGCAGAGCAGCTATGACAGCTCCTGGCAGCCGGCCAAACACGCCAAGTGTGTGTATATATTTGTACGGCTGGAGAGAGGGAGGGGGTAGGAGGGGAGGGAGTGAGCTGAGGCAGAAATAGGCCAAACAGTGAGCGTACAGTTCAGAGAGTTTGCCTGTCCTGCTATGGCCCCTATATGTACTATACGCTGTGTGAAATATGGAACTTTTCCCGTCTTATCTGTCTGACTTGTCTGGGGCATAGTGCGCCAATATGGTTTATCATATGGTTTACTATGCACTGTCAATATTTGGCCAATTACATAGAGTCTGATGGGGGTTTTTCTGAGTGCTTTTTGTTCCACGTTTTACCTCGTCAACGTGTGCAACAAAGCTTATGGAAGAACTCAGAAAATGGTCACATATTTATGGAGTAGAAGTATTGGTAGTTTTCAGATTCTAGAATGAGATGATGTCATACGTCCAGATGGGGGCAAGAGACACATTTTCCTCTTGATTACGTTGTATTTTACAGTGCAGTATCTAAAGGTGAATGCAGAAATGTTTATATGACTGACTACACCCAACTCACTGTATTACAACTAAATACTGTGTTTTAACAAAATTATTTTTAGCGGCTTCCCATCTGTATTAAATATTATTGGACTATGGAATGTTATGGTGTCATCTGAAAAGCAATGTACAGTCAATGTTTGGCTGCTAATTATGTAGCGTCTGATTTGGGGCAATTATGTGCAACAACGTTTATGGAAGAACTCAAGACAGAAAATGATCACATCACATATCTGGAATGAGTATTTGGTAAGAGGATGTTATTTGTACATTTGTTTACCTTTGTAAAATAGTCACATGTTTCATTCAACCCCATGCTATACTCTTTGCAAGAGCTAAAAATGCTTGGTTTCCACTTTGTGACATCAATGGGTGGTAATCTAGACAGTGCTCCACTAAAGCCTCTTCATCTCACAAAACTTATTTTCATTATTTCAGCAAATGTAGCAAATAACATCTTAGCAGGTATGGTTTGTAAGTTGTATGTAAGCCTTAGATTTTCAATTTCATAAACTTGATCCATTTGTGTCCCCAGATGTTAAAATATTAAAATCAAATATAGCTTTTACTGGTAACAGTTCTAAAGCTGATTTATTCTTAATAGGGCTGTCAATCAATAAAAATGTTTAATCATGATTAATTGCATGATTGTCCTGAGTTAACTCACAATTAATCGTGTTTAATATGACTGTTTTAATAACACATTTAGCTTTTTAGTAACACATTTGGCATTTTTCTTGTTTTCTTATTGCTTACTTTACTAATGGCTTTATTTGTAAGCATAAATACCATCTAGAAATGTTTTTTTTGAAAATAATATGTTATATACAAGATATTATTATACTGTAATAATGTGAGGCAGTGACATTATGTGTCTTATTCATTATCGTCAACACTGCTGAGGCTCTACTGTCAAGTGTTCCACAGTGATGTGCTCCGTCACTGTCTGATTCTTTCACAATAAGACGCTTTCTGCAGTGGGAATATACAGAGACTTTTATTGCGTATGAGCCTTTAAGGGATTGTTAGTTAAACTAGCGGAGCCTTAACTTCTACAAATTCCCCTGTATAAGATGTCATCATGCTTTTGGAAGGCTATTGTTTTGGATAGTTTCAACAACATGAGAGAACAGGCCACGTATTTTCCAAAATCAGACACAGCTGACCCTAATCTGACCTGGAGCCACAACTGCTTTTTATATGAACCACTCGCTCGTTGGACCACGCTGATGGCCAAAGTTAACGTGCATTAAAAACGTGTCGCAGCTAAAAGTGACTGCCCTAATTCTTAATTACAAAAAAACATTGGACATATTTATTTAGTGTTTTGGTTCTCAAGACAATCATTCAATCAGAAAGCAGAATGAGCCTCACATGACTCATTTGGGTTGCCAGTTTCAATGCTGAAATCCAGTTGGTTTACACCTAAACGGACTCTGATCTGAATGGTCACTACCTAAACCCCAGCACCCCAATCATGAATCAGTGCTACTGCAGCCTCTGCAGCTCAGTGAGTGAATTCTGAAGGTTCTGAGCTTTCACATGAGGTATGGGGTATACTGAGGCAATCTTGTATGTGTCCTCAGGTTCAGCTGTAATTGTAGTATATTTTTTTAAGAGCACAGGCTGCATACAGCTTCTTTAAGCCACATGTCGCTTCAAGTCCTTGCACCCTGTGATGTTTTTTCATGCTCAGAAATCAGGGCTAAATCCTTTTTATCTTTGGTTTCCATTATTTTAAATTCTAAATCTGAAATCCAACAATTCAACCACTAATACACAGCAAAAATACACAACAGCAGCCACTACCACTCTCTCCCAATGAAACTTTTAACATACATCTACAACCGTACCACATATGCCTACTGTCGGAGTGACAGGATGCACGCTTTTGGGACTTTCAACTTCGCCGAGACTCCTGTCTGATGTTCCCGGCGCTGCTAGCTAGCGCCTCCTCTGCAGTTTACATGGCGTTTGAGCTTTTGACGCGCGGCGGCCATGACAGTTTGACAGGGGACATGTGTAGCTTGTCTCCTGCCGTATCCGCGCCGCTCTCATTACGTCTTTGTCCCCCTCAATGTCACTTTCCCGCGGGACGTTGAGACATGATCGGACAACGCGCGGGGAACTTAGCTGGCTATTAGCGAGTCATTTCCCAGAGTAACTGCGCCAAGCTACATCCATCAAGCTCAACGCACTCCGGGGAAAAGATGGTGCCGCGTTGGTTTGGTGTATTGGTTTTAATTAGGTAAATAAGGACGCTGCTTGGGTGTAAATAAGGGTCTTAACTGAATTTTCTTTTCAATTTTACTGTTTTATTATTCAATATATAGGCTATTACTAGAATTTTCATAGCATAACATCTTAAATTAGCATCTTTCACTAGCTAGCATAACTATACCAGGACTAAAATAGGCTAACATGCGCCAAACAAAAACAAGGCTAAACTTGATCAATACTTCGACTACACTAATAGGCTAGAAAACCAGGTCTGAGCAAGATCTGAACCAGGACTGGACCAGGTCAAACTAGAACTGGACCAGGAATGGACTTTGACTAAACCATTAGCGCAATCAGTGTCAACTACTTTCACCGTACTAACTCTTTTAAAAAAGATATATTACACAATATCACACAAAATGGATTCTTGTGAGCCTTAAGCCATGTTATAATGTTGTTACCTCATCAAAAACTCTACCTCTACATCTCCAAAGCTCAAAATGCCTGTTACACCCTGTGATGTAATGTAGTGGTAGTTTTCAAGTTAGCTACCTTTTACGTTTTGTTCAGTAGAGATTGGATATTCCAGGTCTGAAATCAAGCGATTCTAGTGAAGGCGTATGGAGTTTAAAAACATAGTGGAGCACTTCCCGCATTACGACATGACATCACAGAGTGTTTGGTCTAAAAATGCAGGGTTTGTGTGTTAAACATGTGTCAATGAAACAAAACAAAACTCCAGATATGTTTGTGATGATGAAACATGATATCATCGATCAGAAAAGAGCGCAAAATAGTGCAACTGGAATATTGGCACAAAAACTACAATGAACGTACAATGATTTGATGCTACCAGATCATAGCATGAAATAAATTAAATAATTGTTGTAAACTGTGATAGACACATGACACACTTGAGTAGCCGCAACTGCCTTATGATACATTTTCCAAAGCAGCCAGCTAATGCCAACTTTTTTAAAAACCCATTTGCTAATTTCTTCTTTCAACGTCACAATAAGCTCAACTCGAACTTCAAAAAAACGGCAAATCAAAAGTTACAAATCAATAACCCTCCAACTCCCCCTCCTCAGCAGGGAAACCCATTTTAGCCGAGAAGGCCTTGTTTACTCTGGGATAGCTGTTGCGTCTCCCTCTCCTCTCCCCTCTCCTTGTCTGCGCGTATTAGTATTCCGCGGCGCCGGCTTGCTTGTTTTCAACAGTTATAACACAATATCCATGCTTTAAAGCTTTCATGTCGCACCTCCCCGCGGAATTAGCAGCGATCCTTGTGTGTCCTGGCTACTTCCAGATGGCTTTTGTGTGCGCGTTTTATCTTCCGCTAGCTGCCTCCTTTCACTTTCTCTAGCTAGTTTTTTTTTCCTTTTTCCCCACCACATGAAAGTGCCGTTGGCGGATCTTTGCTTAGCCGGGTTCATTCTCTCCTTCATCCCAAAATATAAAAGTTTCAAAGCGGCATTTCATGAGGGAGCTTCTTCCATAAATGGGATTCATAGCTTGCTAATCTGCACGGCGAAATTGATCTAAAAACTTTCCCAGAGCTGTTGGCCCCACTTACATAACGCAATAAAATATAATAAAAAAAAGGTTATGCCGGCGGAGAATATTTACTTTTATTGCCGTATATGTCGCAAACAATCCTCCCACTTGGTTTTTCCCTTTTGGGAGTGTGAAAGAACAGGATCTACAGCCAAAGAGCCATGACATTTGAGCACATTGCTATGAGCCGCAGTACAAAAAAATAAATCGCGGAGAGAACATTGTGCTCAAAGTAAGGATTCAGAAATAACCCTTGCAACTTGTACAGAGAGAAGACCAACCACGCACAACTACATGCAAGTTTGGTTTTCAAAGAGGAAACCTCATGTAATCAAGGGGCAATTGTCATGGAAACGGCCTTTGCATACTTGTGGTAATAACATTTGCATCTTATTATAAGTGATAGTTGTTGTAATTGATTGCACAGACTTGCATACATACTTTTTAAAAATTTTGTATTAATACTTTATTGGGATGAAGGTGAAAAATAAATACTAAGGTTAAAACTGGATGTTTCATCCTATTAAAAATATGAATACAATGTAAAAAAATAAATACATAATGTACATGTTTGTTAAAAGACCACAACTTGTTTTCTCCCGGATGCCTTTCCTCATCCATCTAGAGTATGATTGAGATTCAAATTGGTAACCTTCTGGTTTGCAGGCAAGCGCTTATCACACCATCTTAAACATAACCACTTGTAATGCCAGACTTTTCATGCATTCCCACCACTCTCAACTCTTCTCACCCAAATATGAAACCATTCTAAAAACAGTTGCCTTCTGGTTCATGGTCAAATGCCAAACCCACTACACCACCACCTCAACATCACACCATTTTAAACATAACCACTTGTAGCATCATACTTTTCGTGCATTCCTACTATTCCCGGCTCTTCTCCGCCAAACCAAAAATGAAACCATTCTAAAAATGGATATCTTCTGGTTTACTGGCAAACGCTTAACCCACTAGACCACTCCCTCAACATCACACCATTTTAAACACAACCACTTGCATATATACTTTTCATGCATTTCCACCAACTCTCAAGTCTTCTCACCGAAAAATGAAACGATTCTCAAACCGGTTACCTTCTGGTTCGCAGGCAAACACCTAACCCACTCCACCACCACCACCACCTAATCATCACACCATCTTAAAGATAACCACTTGTAGCGTCATACTTTCCATGCATTCCCACCACTCCCGGCTCTTCTTCCCCAAACATGAAACCATTCTAAAAACGGTTACCTTCTGGTTTACTGGCAAGAGCTTAACCCACTACACCACGCGATTTTAAACGTAACCACTTGTCGCGCCACACTTTTCACGCATTCCCACCAACTCCCGGCTCTTCTCGCCCAAACATGAAACCGCTCTCCTGTCCGTTCAAACCGTCCTCTGTACTCCCTGCCTGTCATACCTGCCTACATTTACTGTCACTCTACTTCAGATACCAGCTATGATCCCAGTCCAAGCTGTCACCGAGCGCCAACTTCACACTCCCCCCTCTCCGCGACTCCGCTCCCCCGGCAGACTGCGCCCGCGTCCCGTCTAGCGCGGCCGTGGCGGTTAGGCCTCGCCGTCGCGGTAAACGCCGTAACAACTTGAAACGTTTAGACGACATTAAGAAGAGCGGACGTCGGCCGGTGGAGAGCGACAGACAGTTCGTCGTGTTTTGAGGGATTGTTTTTGGGTTTAGTGCAGACGGGGGCAGTTTAGCGCGAGGACGGCGTCGTTGGCGTGAGTGGTGCGCCGCCGGAATAAATAGGTATTGTAGCTTGTGTAAAAGGTGAATGGTCTAGTTGTCATTAAAGTGCACGTGGCAGGTTAGACTACTCATTTCACAAAGACATACTTAAATCTAATTGCGTTAAGATTTAACAAAAAAACTTGCATATTTTTTAAGTTTATAGGCCTAATTTTACTTCCTGGTTCTAAATTACACAGTAGTTATGATTGGACTAACAGAAATATATGACAGCACCTTTATTTTGTTAAATTAAGGTTTAAACTGTCAGAAAAATGTGTTCCTTGTGCGTAAATTGTATTGTATTTTGGATGGCATTTTTTTGGCTAATGACATAGGTAGAGGTATTCTCTTTTAGAAACCACTGCTACTTCCTGTATTTTTGTACTTTTCTCCTCAGCTTTTCCACATGCTGCCACTTGACTGATGTAAAACTATGATAAATATTTACCACAGGTACTATTCCTACCCAACCGAGTAATACACAGAAAAATATGAAAAGTAGCCAAATATTGTACACAAACTAGAGTAATGCTACTTCAAAATAATATCACTCACTTAAAAGTAGAAAGTGGTTACATGTATGGTAGCAGTTTTTTATTAGTAATTACAGTATAGAAGAGACTAGTATAATTATAGCTGTAAAGTTTGCTAATGCAAAACTTACTAGCTGCACCTGAACGTCTCGTGGCCACCTTATCCGGCTCTTTTACCTGCATGTAGATCGGGATAAGAGTGGTCTGACAGGTTTTGGGCCAAAGACAATTTGATCGTTTAGCGCATGTAAACGTGGTGACTGTGTTGCCTTTCCACGGATCGAACCTGTGACTTTGCCTGTGACCTGCTTGTCTCCACGGAAATATACAAGTTTAACACCTTATTGTGGAACATTATACACTAACAGCCAAAAAGTTTGGACACACCTTCTTCCACCCTTTGTTTTGCTGACAGGCGCTGCAAACCATTCACGAACCCTTCAAGTCACCTGAAATAGTTTTTTACTTCTCAGGTGTGCCTTGTCGGGGTCAAGAAATGCCAAAAGTGCCAAAGCAAAGGCTGGCTATTTTTAACAATCTAAAATCTAAAACAGGGTTTGAGTTATTTTGAGTTTATTTTTTTGTTTACTACATTCCATGTGTGTTCGTTCATAGTTCTGACGCCTTCAGAACTAAAGTAACTAAAGACAAAGCATAGATGCAAAAGTGTGTCCTAACTTTTGACTGGTGGTTACATAATGCACCTTTACCCTTTACAAAACATACCTAAATGTCAGGACACGCTACGATTTGCGCCAAACCGTTCCCACGCCACATACAAAGATGGCCCTGAACGCTGCCCCATCTGCGTCGCTCGACAAATATTTCCCCGTAATGACGTTTTAATTGGAGTCATCGCAGGATTCACTACTCCACTGGAAATAAGAGGCTTTCCATTGTTTTTTTCATTGGCGCGATCACCGTCGGAACACCA
>JACM01057492.1:0-11783 GCA_000787095.1 Periophthalmodon schlosseri
TCCTCCTCTCTCACTCTCCCTTTAGTCCTCCGGACCCCGTCCCTCATCCCCCCTCACTCTTCCCTTTAGTTCTCCAGACCCCGCCCCTTCTCTCCCCTCACTCTCCTCTCTCCTCCAGTCCTCCAGGTACTGCCCAGTTTAGCAGCTCTATTTGAAATGTGATTGTTTAACTTCTGAGACCTGACCAGCATGAAATTGAACCTTGTCTCCATGGAGATGCTATTGCTTAGTCTGAAAAGTTCCACCACATAGTATTAAACTATCTGTCTCCAGGTATACAAACGCTTGACGCCCTTACACCAAGTTACAGGTCAGATCTGTGGAAAGGCTATCTGCTCATAGAAAGAATCTGATCTTTGAGTAATACAATGCTGTAATTGAAGACACGTACAGATAGATGTATTTAATGTCATACTCCAGAACATTCCAGACAAAGCAATGACATCTTCATGGAGACACCTCATTAGAAAAGTTCCACAGTGCACCTTTATAGTCTGACTAGCATTTCTTTTGCTTGGTGTTTTGAGAAGATTTATTCGCTAACTTCTTCTGGGTCGACAGGTCACATGCGTAATTGGTGGAACTGCTAATTTTTGCCAAGCTCGCTGCCTTTGCCGCAGCAGTAGTGACCCTCTGCTGCCCCCCGGCCCCCTGCTGGTCCTTCTGGTGTAGTGCTGGTGGTTTTAGCCTCAGTCTGCCCCTCACTGAGCTCAGGGTTTACACTCATTTCACTGGGGAATGGAGACACTGTTGGAGACATTACCCTGCATCTCATCCCTGTCTGATCTAAGCTCCTCATTTCAAATAAGTGCAAATAGACTAGTCCACACTGCAAAGCAACACAAGTCCAAAGTCAAATTCAGGACTTCACAATATGTCTTGTTTTAAAGCTGCGCTATGTAACTTTTCTAGTGAAGTGTACAGAACCTGCTTGTCTCCATGAAAATGTTATTGCTTTGCCGGCAATGTTTTGCAGTATGGCTTTAAACTTATCAATGGAGGAAGAAGTACTCTATTTTGTTACTTAGATAAAAGTACAGATACGGTAGCAAAAAAATACTCAAGGAAAAGTAAAAGTATCACCTGAAAAAATCTACTTAAGTAAAAGTATTTAAGTATCCATTTAAAAATGTAGTTAAAGAGTAAAAAGTAAAAGTATTTTACACAGATTTTTAGATCTAATGAAGCTTCAAATGTAGTGATTTTGATAAAGATTTTTGCTGGATTTTGTTCAACAGAAAAAAAAAACAAAAAACTTACTTGTATATTTTTGTTTGCTCAAACCCTCTGCTTTTTCAGCAGGTCTTAAGTAATAATAAAAAAATACTTATACTTATAAAACTGTAGTGAAGTAGAAAGTACAGATACCTGCTGTCAAATGTAGTGCAGTAAAAGTAAAGAGCATCCACTTTAAAATAGTTAAGTAAAATGCAGATACCAAAACTTTTTACTTAAGTACAATATTTTACTACTTTTACTTTGTTGAGTTCCACCACTGAAACTTATATATTGTATTTATTTCACTATTGTTACTTTTTATTGCTCAAAAATGTATTGAAAAAACAAACATTCTTACTGTGAACAGGCTTGCCCCTTTGCAGATCTGACTTGTAACTTGCCCTGATCTTGTCTTTGTAAAGATAGATTAGTTTAATGCCAAACAGTAAAGCAATAACACCCCATCCCTTCCCCGGCATTGTTCAGAAACAATGGAGTATTATACAAGTTTCGTGATTTTTAAAAATACATTTAATATTTGAGTTTGTATGCAAACATTTTGCTGAAATCCGCTATGTTTTCCAGTCCTCTGTGATACTGTTTTCCTTTCTTTTTTCCTCAAAAGCAGCCATATTTGAGGGGTCATGGGAGTTGGGGGGGGAGTGACAGATTGTCTGATATCACTCCAGGACCAAACATGGCACTGCCTCTGTACTTATCTGTGCATCTACTTCTGCTCGTGACCAGAGAGGCGGCAGGGGATTGTGGGTAAAAAAAAAAAAAAAAACATTTCTGAGTTTAGACGAGGTGACCCCACAGTGACCCCTATTTCCTGTCTGCGTGAGGGGGAGGGTGGTCTCTATCATGGCTCTAGACAATGACAGAAGGCCCCTGTAGCAGCTGCATTTCTGGACCTGCCCACACGTAAACAAAGAGCTTTACAATACTTTGACTCTTACAGTTTTCAGTTAAAGGTCCTATATTACACAACATTTACTCTTGTGAGCTTTAAGCCATGTTATGATGTTGTTACCTCATCAAAGTATATACCCCTGCATTATTGGGCTGTCTGCATCTCCCAGTATCAAAATGTTCAGTTGCACCTTGTGATGTCATGTAGAGATTGGCAATTTCTGTGCTTAAATGATCCAAATTTCATTTCTTGTATCTTTATTTCTAAGGGAGAGCCCAGTGAGAGTAGCAGACTCATGTTTTTCATGAACGCCCTGTTACAATTAACCTGGCACAACAAGATGGATTCTCGTGATATTTGTAAATTCACAAACTCACGAGAATCCATCTTGGGGTGTTCTCACTGTAAGGTTAATGAGGTGGACCAATCACAGAGCAGCACTGAGGTTTGTGCAGAAGTCAAAAGCGAAGAGCCCAAGCAAACCAAAACAAACATGGTGATGCTGACAGACATACTTCAGCCTGTTTTAGCGTCAATTAGCAGAAAATTTAGTTTGTGAAGAACATGCAGAAGGTCAGAGATGTGTGCGTATGTGGACGGGGAAGATGTCTGAGCTTTACTCTCAGCTGGATGGAACTAAAGTTTTTGTCTTATTCTGTTGTTATGACGCTTCAATCAATCAGATTCAAATAATCATCATGACGTTCCATGTTTTTTGATCTCTTTCAGTGAGAGCCGTCCCAGATTAATAATGTGTAGAACTCACTTCAGAGTGACACACATATCAGTCTGGTGTGAATCAGGTTATGTTACAATACTGTACAATACAAACAAACCAAACACCTGCACAGGTCCATTTAAAAGAATCAAAACAAGAGCAGGTGTGATTATAAATGTTTATCACCAGATTATTAAAGTGCATTAGTGGCACCAGTGTATCCAGTTTCGCATGTCCTTGAAATGTATTCCATTTCTGGGAAGAAAAATTACCAAAAGCTTTTTTTCCTATTTCAGTTCTAGTCCAACCAGTTTTAGGCATAGATAATCACGAGATCTTGGATTAACATTTCAACAAACACGTGAGATATTGAGTCAGTCTATTGTCGTAGTCCCTTATAAATACATTTTATAGAAATTATTCTACTGAAGGTGTATGGAGTTTAAAAACACAGTGGAGCACTTCCTGTATCACCACATGACATCACACGTTTCTCTGTTTGAGAGAAGAACTCAGTCTAAATATGCAGGGTTTGTGTGTTAAACGTGTGAATGAAACAAAACACAACTCCAGGTATGTTTGTGATGAGGAAACATTAACATGGCTTAAAGGTCACAATAGTAAATTTCGTTGAATACAGGACCTTTAAACATGCAACAAAGATCACAGCGACCTCTAGTGGTGATACTGGACTTTAAAGGTTCACTGTGTCATTTTTCTGGTGGAAGGTACAGCACCTGCTTGTCTCTACAGAGATGTTGTTGCTTCACCTGGAATGTTTCACAGTATGACATCAAATTTATCTATCTCCATGGAGACAAGCAGGTGATGCTACCAGGGCAAGTTACAGGTCAGATCTGTAGAAAGGCTGCCTCACTCGCGATAAGCATGGAGATTTTTCAATGCAATAAAAATCCTGTAATTGAATAATCACAAGTAATAATATTTATTCTATGGAGCCTTTAATGTAAAATGGACTTTTGAGTTAGAATGCACACACAAGACACACACACGAGACACACACAGGACATACACACGAGACACACACACGAGACACACACACACGAGACACACACATGAGACACACACACAAGACATCATCACCATCTCCCTGATTCCGCAGAGACTAATATGAGCCCACATTCTTTGGAGCAGATCAGAACAACAAACATGTCCGCTGTCCTCACTCCGGCTCGGCACGGCTCGGATCGCTGATAGGAATCGTAATGGCTCATTAAGGCACTGGAGTGATGTGTGCTCGGATACGGGAAGGGGGGGGGGCTGGTAGACAGGGAGAGGAGAACATTAGAGGTGAATTAGAGTGGCCGCATGAGAGAGGTACTGGGAGGGAGGTGAGAGAGGAGAGGGAGGAGAGAAAGGAGAGGGGGCGAGGGAGAGAGGGAGGAGAAAGAGGAGAGGGGGAGGAGAGAGGGGACAGAGGGGGAGAGGGAGGAGAGAGAGGAGAGGGAGAGGAGAAAGAGAGAGAGGAGAAGGAGGGGAGAGAGAGGAGAGGGAAAGTTATAGAGGAGAGGGAGGGGAGAGAGAGGAGAGGGAAAGTTAGAGAGGAGAGGGGGCAAGGGAGGAGAGAGAGGAAAGGGGGAGAGGGAGGAGAGGGAGGGGACAGAGAAAAGAGGGGGAGAGGGAGGAGAGAGAGAGGAGAGGGATAGAGGTGAGAGAGGGGGAGAAGGAGGAGAGAGAGGGGACAGAGGGGAGAGGGAGGGTACAGAGGGGGAGAGGGAGGAGGGAGAGGGGACAGGGGGAGAGGGAGAAGCGAGAGAGAGAGAGGAGAGGGAGGGGAGAGGAAGGAGAGAGAGAGAGACGGGACAGAGGGGCGAGGGAGGAGCGAGAGAGAAAGAGGAGACAGAGGGGAGAGGAAGGACAGAGAGAAAGAGAGAGACGGGACAGAGGGAAGAGGGAGCCATATTTGGAGTCCTGCTTTTCTTCCTCTCACTGCTGTGCCTGATGGAGTCAGAGAGAGACAGTACACGTAATGTACAAAATAGTTTGATTGACAGAAATATTAAGGATATAGACATGTAAAGAGGGGGGGACCATTCTAATAACTGAATCAGTTGGAAAATGAAGCCACTGTGGGCTAGCATTGACAGCATTCATTTGTGGAAGCTGGAATCACACTGCCAACCTGTGGGTCAGTGGATCTGATTGCTCAACCAATGATGTTTATGTCGAGAGCGGGATTTTAACTGCCATCCTTTAGATCAGTGGACAAACGCTCTACAAACTGAGCTACTGTGGCCCCAGTATGAGTCACTTTTTTATGTTACTATTTTTCATTCAAACAAAAACACATTAAGAGAAGAGGAATGTCTTGCTCAAGGGCACTACAGCAGTACTGTTTGGAGCTAGGATTAAACAGGAAAATCTTTCGGATAATGATGAGGCACACGTATTTACAATAATATTTTTGCATTCACACAAATGCATTCATTCAGCACCAGCGTACAAAGAGCAGAGGCTGGTAAAGTGTCTTGCTCAAGGGCACTGTGACAATACTGTCTGGAACTGGCATCAAACTGGCAACCCGTCGTAGCTGTACCACTGACTTTCAATGTGATCAACTACTAAAACATTAATAATAGCTGTGGTCATGTGAGGCTGCTGTCGACCCTCAGCCCTGAACACAAACAGCCTCAGGACTTGTTTGTCACTTTGAATCAAAAATAAAACATGAGTATATTTACACAAGACAGCTGCAGCCTCCAGATATCTGTAATGAGTGACTTTTATGTCCTAAAGAGCTGCAACATGTAAACAACATTTGAACTGAGCTAGCATTAGAAGCATTTATAATAACTCCTTTGACTGTTTGAACCAAAGAGATGCCATTCTAAAGAGCTCTGCACATATAAGTCTGCAGATCTCTGCTGTTGCAGTGGCATTCAAGTGACTAGACAAAAGAACGTACTGAAACGCTCGTACATTCATACACAAAAGAAACGTAAGGACAAGCGCTCCGTGTTTACCTGTAAGTCATTTAGTGTTTGAGATGTGATTATGAGGTGTATTATGGGAGAGAAAGAGAGGGAGAGGGACAGAGAGAAAGAGGGAGAGACAGAGATAAACAGGGAGAGAGAGAGAGAGACAGAGAGAGAAGAGGGATATATACAATTTTCCAATTACCCCTGTATTTGAGCATCTGATTATTAAGTGTTTTAAAGTCTGACAATCAGGAAGTGCACGTTAGCATGGTAGTTGTTGCTTTACCATGATGACAACACTCTCTCTGCTCTGGTCTCTGAAAGTTGTGAAAAGCGCTTATAAATTCATCGTGGTGAATAATTAGGATGCTAGGAATGCATAAGGTAAGTGAGGAATAACTTTGGACCACTGCAAACTGTTTAAAATTAACTAGTTCTATTTTTTTTTTGTTTTTTTTTTACGGTGAAAGTATAGGAGCCACTGTATTCCCCTGAAAGTTTAAAGTGCAGTATCATAAATCACTGTGTTCTGATTCCAGTGGACAGTCCACACACACACACACACACACACACACACACACAGAGGCGTCAGGTGAGTAAACAGAGAACAGAGAGGGCAGAGGCGTGCGGAGTGGGAGAGCATCGGGTCCAAACACAAGTTCACACACGCAACACGAAATGGTCAAATAAAGGTTACCAAAAACCCAAGAACCTAAACAATGTATGGGGTTTTAGCTTTTTAACTGTGAAATGTCTTTAAAATGTGCCATGTATCATTTATTTATAGAGGACACCTGCAATTTTGAGGACTTTTGGCTGTTTAAAGGTCCTATATTACACAAAATGGACTCTTGTGAGCTTTAAACCATGTTATAATGCTGTTACCTTCTCAAAAACATATCTGGAGTCGTGATTTATTTCACTCACACGTTTGAGTAACCTTTTATTAGTCTGTCTATATCTCCAAGGCTCAAAATGCTCTGTTCCACCTTGTGATGTCATGAAGTGGTAGTTTTCAAGTTAACAGCTCCTTGTACCTTTTGTTCAGTCGAGATTGGCAATTTCAGGGCTGAAATCATCCAAATGATTCTAGTGAAGATGTATGGAGTTTAAAAACACTGTGGAGCACTTCCTGTATTACCACATGACATCACAAGGTGGAACACAGTGTTTTCAGTTTGAGAAAAGAACTCAGCCTAAATATGCAGGGTCTGTGTGTTAAACTTGTGTGAATGAAACAAAACACAACTCCAGGTCTGTTTGTGATGAGGAAACAGCATTAGAACAGATAAAAAAAAATAGTGTGATATGGGCCCACAACTCAGGTCTGTTTGTGATGAGGAAACAGCATTAGAACAGATAAAAAAAAATAGTGTGATATGGGCCCTTTAAAATGTGTGTATTTTTGTTTTGAGGGGTAAATGCTCTGGTAGTTGTTCCACACATGGAGAGTGCCCAGTGTCACTGGTTTGACCAAGGTTTTGGCTGAACTCTCAGTATAAGGCTTGTGTTGACAGAAAGATGACATCATTTTTACAAAACGCCAGTCTCCATGTTTCACTGTGAGTAAATGATCACAAATGTATAGTTCAGGTATTAAATGTTTTTGGTTTAAAGTCCGAGTCTAGTGCAGATCTCAAAATAATCCCACTTTTTTTTAAACCACCTCCTGTAGTCCTGCTTTTATCCCCTTTCTGTTGTAACAGTACATTTCATTTATATGCTGTTTATACACTGTTTCTGTTTGTCTTGTTTTATTTTACAAGCTGTTTGATGAATGTCATAAAATGTACTGTTTTTTTTTTAATGTTTTAAATTGTACTGTTTGTTTTCTGTGCTCCTGTCTCTCGTGCTCCTGTCTCTCCTGCTCCTGTCTCTCGTGCTCCTGTCTCTCCTGCTCCTGTCTCTCGTGCTCCTGTCTCTCCTGCTCCTGTCTCTCATGCCCCTGTCTCTCATGCCCCTATCTCTCGTGCTTCTGTCTCTCCTGCTCCTGTCTCTCCTGCTCCTGTCTCTCATGCCCCTGTCTCTCATGCCCCTATCTCTCGTGCTTCTGTCTCTCCTGCTCCTGTCTCTCCTGCTCCTGTCTCTCATGCCCCTGTCTCTCATGCCCCTATCTCTCGTGCTTCTGTCTCTCCTGCTCCTGTCTCTCCTGCTCCTGTCTCTCCTGCCCCTGTCTCTCGTGCTCCTCTCTCCCGTGCTCCTGTCTCTCTTGCTCCTGTCTCTCGTGCCCGTCTCTCGTGCTCCTGTCTCTCATGCCCCTGTCTCCTGTCTGCTCCTGTCACATTTGCACCTGTCTCCTTTGTTCCTGTCTGCCCTGTCTCTGCCTCACCATGCACCTGTCTCTCCTGCTCCTGCCAGCTCCTATCTCTTTTGCTCAGCTCTACGTTCTGTTATTCCCTTTATCTTCCCTCTCTTTCTCTTCCTCCTCTCTCTTTCTTTTATTCCCTCTCTCTTAACTCTCCCTACTTCGTTCTCTTTTCTGTTATATCATTCCGCTCTCTCTCCCTCTCTTTCTCTGTTATATCCTCTATCTTCCCTCTCTTTCCTGCCCACCTATCTCTTTTTTTATTCCCTCTCTTCCCTCTGCCTCCCTCCCTCTCTTTCTCTGTTATTCTGTCACTCCCTCCTCTCTCTTTCTTTTATTCCCTCTCTCTTAATAGTGAAGTGCCTGTTGCTGTGCGTTCAAGGTCAGGAGTGCTCTGCTCATTAAAAAAAAAAATGGATGGCGCAAAACAAGGGCAATTATAGCCCTCACTCACTGATCGCTGTCACTGCTTGGGCATCAGGTTCACTAGAGACGGGTGTTGTCACAAAACTGAAATTTCAGACTCAATTTTGATACTAAGGAAAAGTATCTGGGTGACAATAGCTCAATTGGCACAATGCTTATCCGCTGATCCGAAGGTTTGAGGTTCGAATCCCACTCTCGACATAAACATCACTGATTGAGTGGTCAGTTCCACTGACCCACAGATTGGTGGTGTGATTCCAGACCCAAAGATAAATGCTGTTGTGTCCTTGGGCAAGACACTTAACCCACCTTGCTCCCAGTGTCTGAATATACTGGTGTATGAATGGGTGTGTGAATGGGTGAGTGGTTCCTTGATATAAAGTACTTTGAGTGTCTTGTAAGTGGAAAAGCAATGCTCATTATGATACCACAGTAAAAATAAAAAAAATAAAAACACTGAATGAGAGGGGGCGTGTCCAAACCTTTGAGTAATCGTGTGTGTTTTTATGTTTTAAATGTAAAGTGCAAGTTAAAAATAACTGTTGTTCAGACAAAGTGCACATCCTGGTCACCTGATAAGACGTGGCAGGGCATCTGATGTAAAAACAACAGCCGAAATATCCAGGCAAATTCTGTGTTACCCTGTGTGTGAAAAGGGGAGGTGCGATCGTAGATACAGCTCAAGATCATTCTAAAGCGCCCGCTCCACTCACTAGCTTAGACTCCCTTAGATATTACTTAGCCGTGAGCGTTGTCTCTGTCCCTTTCCCTTCACTACGCCTTCAGGATCTCATCAGGCACATCTCAGCTCCTCTATATAAGGCCGACACATGCGCCCTCAGGCTACCTCCTCCAATTACCTCTTCAATCCCACATAAACTTATTTGATTAGGTTTGGAAGACGCTAACAACACCTTAGCTTCACCCAGAGACAGTGAGCCATGAGCTATCAGCACAGAACGCCTGGTTTACTTAAAAAGAAAGGGGCAGATTCTAGCTTCAGGTCAAGTCTCTCTCCTCAAAGTGTGTGTAGATGTGAGAGGGGAGATCTGACACTTGTACGGTTGGCCTCCATGGTGTTATTTCAGAATTTTGAAGACTTTGAAATGTAACAGAGTTGGTATGTATTTACTAAGGAATTGTATTTTTAGGAACCTGTATTATATTTAAAATGGTAATCTTTTAATGTGTATCTTAAGGCACTCTATCTGATTTTTACTATCTTCAAAACATAAAAAACAGAATTAGTTCATTTTAAACTGTTTGCAGTGGTCCAAAGTTATTTCTCACTTACCTTATGCATTCAGAGCATCCTAATTATTCACTGCGATGAGTTTATAGGCGCATTTAGCAACTTTAAGAGACCAAAGTGGTAATGCTAACAACAGCTAGCATGCTAATCATGCTTTATAGTTAGATGCAGACCATAGACTGTGTATATAAATGGACACAGCTAACCTGCTAGCCGCTGCGTTCCAAATAGGAAGGGATCATGGGCGCTTCCAGCTCCATCAACTCTGGCTCCAATTCACTTTACACTGAGAAACTGTGGCCCCTCTCTTTGTAACTGCTGCTGTCAGACTCGTCATTTTGGTCTTAAAATGTTTGCATTAACCCGCTCTACGTGATCCTGAGGTTTTTATTTCACAATTGTGTCCGTAAATCAAGATATGAACATTAATAACAGACAAATAAGGCACCTTCTTTCCTCGAGGTCGCTCCCACTAGCGTGTGCAACAGGTTTGATTGACAGTGTTGCTAAGGTAAGAGACTGTCATAACAACTGACTGGGGGACCAAAGAGACAGAACTCGGGGAACAGTTAAACAATGTTTATTATAGGTCACTGGACCGAACGGGTTTAAGCTGGGACACATGGAATGTAGGGTGGATGTGGAGAGATGGAGGGAGTTGGAGGCGTACTGCCGACGGGCTGATGATTTTGGTTATCTTGAAGGGCCCCAGGAAGCGAAGAGAGAGTTTCCAGGAATCTGTTTTTAGGGGAATATTTTTTGAAGAGAGCCAAACTGACTGACCTGGCTGATATTGAGGAGCAGGAGTACGATGCTTGTCCGCGGCTGCCTTCATTCTGGCCCTGGATTGGAGAAGGGCCGCTCGAGTTCTTCTCCAGACCCTACGGCAGCGTTGGAGGTGGTGTTGGACAGAGGGCACTGCCAGGTCCTTCTCCTCAGACGGGAAGAGTGGAGGCTGGTAGCCTAGAGATGCTTGGAAGGGGGAAAGACCGGTAGCAGAACTCACCAAAGAGTTGTGGGAGTATTCAATCCATGGCAAGAATGTGCTCCAGCTGATGATTTTGGTTATCTTGAAGGGCCCCAGGAAGCGAAGAGAGAGTTTCCAGGAATCTGTTTTTAGGGGAATATTTTTTGAAGAGAGCCAAACTGACTGACCTGGCTGATATTGAGGAGCAGGAGTACGATGCTTGTCCGCGGCTGACTCACCGATGCGCCAAGGAACGCCAAACTTGGGCCGTAAATTGTGTTCCTCGGTCTGACACAATATTCGCCGGGATTCCATCAGTCAGAACACATGATTGGTTCTGTGGTCAGCGGTCTCCTTAGCGGTCGGGAGTTTCAGAAGGGCGACGAAATGGGCTGCCTTTGAGAACCGGTCAACAATAGTGAGAATGACTGTGTTACCTTGAAACTGGTCACGAAGTCCACTGCTACGTGAGACCAAGGGTGTTTCGGGACTGGTAGCAGTTGGAGCAGACCAGAAGGTGGTGAGTAGGAGGCTTTGCCCCTGGCACACACCTGGCAAGCCAACACATAGGCCGTGATGTCTTTGTCGACTGTGAGCCACCAGAAGTGACGTCTCAGAAGGGAGAGCGTGCTATTGACCCCTAGATGGCAGGCGAACCAAGAGCAGTGGATCCATTCAAGAACCTTGGAGCGAACAGGATCTGGAACAAAGAGAGTACCAGGTGGGCCATTACCTGGATCAGGCTGAGTGCGTTGAGCCTCCCGGACCAGATCCTCAATCTCCCAGCGGACAGCCGCGACCACACAGGTAGGGCATATGATGGGCTCTGGAGGGGTGGTAGCGTCCTCCTGGGAGAACTGCCGTGAGAGTGCATCCGGCTTGATGTTGCGGGATCCTGGGCGATACATGAGTGTGAAATCGAATCTACTGAAAAATAGTGACCAGCGGGCTTGACGAGGATTTAAACGTTTAGCTGACTGAATATAAGCTAAGTTCTTGTGATCTGTCCAAACCAGGTATGGATGCCCTGCCCCTTCCAACCAGT
>JACM01072773.1:0-65857 GCA_000787095.1 Periophthalmodon schlosseri
CAGACATGAGAACCGTAGAGACTCAACTCTCTGTGCTGAGTGGCCGTGTCTCCGCTCTGTGTTTTCTCTTTGCAGTTTAAAGTTAAAAATACACAAATATGACACATTTTATATGAACTCCTTTATATCAACCTTTAGTGCACAATCATATCTTTTAATGTAACACACCTTCATACTTACAGAATCCTGCGTTTTAAATTACAAGCCATCAAACCCTGACCGTGCCCAGACAACCCAGACACTCTGCTTCGACTTTTTCCCACATTTAGCCTTAAATTGGACAAAGCTTTGATAAATGAGACACACCTCGTATTTAGATCAAGTAAAGAGACGTCAAACATTATATTTACAAATTAAAATCGTGGTGTGGCTTCAGCGTTTAGTTGTAATTAACCAAGTTTGTGGCGGTAGTAAACACAACTTCGGAGGAGCGTTTTCTGTCAGTTTGCACTGCAGCGTTGGCGTTATTCTTCATGTAACATGGGACACGCTAATCATTAATATCATTTTGGCCTCTCCATGTGAACATAATGTGTCAGTGGCTGTTTACATGCAAATCTGACCAATACCTGATGAATGGTTATATTATTAAAATATAGCCTAAACTGAATTGAAAATTATTTTGAAATGTAATATACTTTATCTACATTATCTACGTCAGTCAAAATCTAAACACACTTTTTCATTTATATTTTTTTTGTCTTTATTTCCATGATTATTTACACTGTACATTTTCATTAAATGCATGATAACTATGAATGGACACAATGTAGCAAACAAAAAATAACCAAAAAAATGAAAAAAACAACAACTTTTTTTTCTTTACTACATAATTTCATATATCTTTGTTCATTTATCGTGGTGTATGTATCTAAAATGTAGAATGTAGTAAACATGGAATGAGAAGTGTCTAAACTTTTGACTCGTTGTGTATGTCACAAGATGTATTTTATCGTCACATTTATGTTATGCATGTTAAATCAGATCTAATTATGTGATTTCTGTATCTGATTTTCACTGGCCATGTAAAATGACTCCTGCTTTGCCTTGCAGATGCCCGCAGACTCATTTACTGAGCTCTAATATATTTGACTCTTTGTATTTTTAAGTGTGTTTCCTGTTAACACAAAATATAATTTCCCTCTTTGTCCACACACATAATTATTAATCCCTTAACCATTTAAATGTTATAACACTACACTTCTAGAGACTCACATTTTTGATACAACATTTGATACATTAAAATATATTTCAATTTGCATTCTGTATGGGCTGTATTGCATGTTAGCCTATAAATTAAAATATGATGCAGGTGACATTGGAGTGTTTCTGTCATTAGAATGATTGTTGTTGAGGGTTTTGGAAAAAAAATGAACAGGGGAAAAATTGTCTTGTGCCCTGTTAGCAGCCAGTGCCTTTGCATAAACAGATCATTGCATTCTGAGAGCAGAAAAACTAGACTGGATATTTTCTTTGTCTCTTTGGTTGCTCCTTCTGCTGCTTGAGAAGAGCCTCAGTGTAGTTACTCTGGTTTTCTTCATAAAAAAGGGCTTCACGCTCCATACTGATGTCCATCATGTGTTATTCTCCAAGTTTCACATATTCAACGCCATGAAACTTAAAACAGATAAGAGAAAATCTACTCATCTCTGTACATTACAATACTTTAAAAATAAATACAAAATAAAAGAATATTTACCATGTTCACCTACACACCAGCAGTAGTTACGTTTTTTGAAGTTTGACATCTTTCCTTTGCACTTTTGTCCGTACATCTCTCTATTGTCTTTTCTCACTTTCCCTGGTACTTTCTCTTTCGGTTTAGCTTCCAGGGCAATACAACTGGTCAAATGACTTTGCAAAAGGTAAATTTCTTTACAAATAAAATACATAAAAAATAATAAAATAATGGCAATAGTGTTTGACACAATTTGCTAAGTTACTCTGCATCATTTGAACAAATATTAGCACAAAAAAAATGTTCAGACTTTTACCGGCTTCTCTGTTAACAGACTGACATATTACCATCAGCTACTCTCAGAGATGGATTGTGCTTCTCAGATCTTGACCTTGAGGAGCAGGACCAGAAATGCTGTCATCACTGTAGTTGTGGATGATAGTCGTTATGTGAACTTCTGTGGCTGAAATTTTTTTTTTCCTCTTTTTTTCCCTTTTTAAACAGACGTTATTAACAAATAATATGCATTACAATAACAATTTTGCCACACAACAATATAACAATAGCAACAATGAAATTGCTCTCATAAAATGACCCAAACAACATTAATTAAATAATAAAATAAAGCACGCATAAAACGAGGAATAGTTTAGCATCTAGCTAACTTTGGTAATAAACAGATAACTTAGATTAGTATACACTCAGATTAGTATATCAAATCACCCCATATTACTGCACAGCAAAACACCCGCCTGTCTCATGGACGCATACAACGACAATAAGGGAACACAACACCAACACACTGATCAATAATGAAAACAGTTTTTATCTTCTAAAAAACGTAGTGGTCAGGTTTGATACTGCACCCTATTTTAATAAACGCTATGGCCTTCATAACGTGTCAGTTGAAATGCTAAATACTGAGCTTTTACGTATGTAAGTATATTCATGTATTAATTGCTAAAATGTACAGACTTCACACTTCGTATTTACATTTAGTTATAATAAAATCAACCGGAAAACGTCCAGTGTGAGTACATGTGGATTTTATCACAAGAAGCTCATTCTTCCGTGTTGTGGGTGGCTCTTAAAAGAGCCGTTGGTGTTGTAATTTAGGTTGGCGCGTTTAACCTCCGAAGCCGTACAGAGTGCGGCCCTGTCTCTTCAGGGCGTACACCACGTCCATGGCAGTCACGGTCTTTCTCTTTGCGTGCTCAGTGTAGGTGACGGCGTCACGGATCACGTTCTCCAGGAAAACCTTGAGCACTCCGCGAGTCTCCTCGTAGATCAGACCGGAGATACGCTTCACGCCACCGCGGCGAGCCAGACCGGCGATAGCGGGTTTAGTAATACCCTGGATGTTATCACGAAGAACTTTACGGTGACGCTTGGCGCCTCCTTTCCCGAGTCCTTTTCCTCCCTTTCCGCGGCCACTCATTTTGTTATTCTGTCGTAGACGATGAACACTAATGTGACTATCGTGCTGCTCCGCTGGTTTTATATGCCCTGTGCGGACGTTAGAGAAGATAGTCTCTGGGCGGGGCCGTTCTTTCAACAATAGGCACGAGATATGGGGTCATCCCAACGGTCATTTACCCACCTGAAACAACAGATTTGCTGTTTAAAAATATAATAAAGCACACGTTTGTGTTACAAGGTATTATCAAAGTAGTTAAACAGCAAACACATACAATCCAAACGAGTTTACTGCTTCATTATGACTGAAGATTACTCTGTGGTAAGACTACAGTTTTAACTCTGTTGACACTTTACACTTAAATAGAAACTTAAGTTATTAAATTAGCATATTTGGAAAAGATATTTGTACAGGTTGTGTAAATGGCTGTATATAACTCTTGCTGTTTAACAGTATCGTTATGTTCTATTGTAAATTACATCAGAATTTTCTTCAAGCATTCTTGACCATCCACCATTTTAAAAATAAATGTCCTATTTACAAAAGAAGTTATGGTTGCTTAGTAACAAGACTGGAATTACCTCTACATATCTCATATCTACTGCCTATGTTTTTTGTTTTGTTTTTTCTTCATTAGCACAAGGTTAAAGAAACACTGGAACATTTCATTACATTAAAACAGTTAAAGCCCCAGAGACTCCTGTGTTGGACCAGTTGTGGTGTGACACTCACACGAGAACGTCAAGAAATATATTGGTAGTAATTATAGAAAAGTTCCTTTTATCTTTCAACATTACTCCATAATTTACATTAGATAAATCTGTATATTCCACCATACACATTTGAAATTGGTCTCAAATGTTCTAATGTAGCCACAATAAAAGAATACGTTTCACACTTAGAAAATGAAGCTCCACTTTAAAGTGGGACTAAACAACTAAGCTCCAGCCACAACCACATTTTGAATGGGAAGGAGGGGTGGGGTCTGGAGGTGTAAGATACAGTGATTGGTGACAGGCCCCTGCAGGTCAGAAATACCTGGTTTAATCAAGCTGACCAAAAAAAAAAAAAAAGATCGATGGCCCCTAGGTTTCATGGACATGTTCGTTGCATGAATGCAGTTCTGGACAAACGCTGACGGCCATGCA
The DNA here is from genome assembly GCA_000787095.1 of Periophthalmodon schlosseri. NCBI lineage: Eukaryota > Metazoa > Chordata > Actinopteri > Gobiiformes > Gobiidae > Periophthalmodon > Periophthalmodon schlosseri. The sequence goes on from JACM01072773.1 coordinate 4,244, forward strand.
CGTCACCGAGTGTAATCCAGACTGACATTTCTGAATCAAACGCGTTAAAAATGGTGGTTAAACAGTACCAGTTTATAATAGAAAAATGCCCTTCTTTCAGATGTGGGTGGCCCTGAGAAGGGCCGTTGTTTTGGTTAACACAGGAGTAGTTTACTTGGAGCTGGTGTATTTGGTGACGGCCTTTGTGCCTTCAGACACGGCGTGTTTGGCCAACTCTCCGGGCAGCAGGAGGCGCACAGCGGTCTGGATCTCCCTGGAGGTGATGGTGGAGCGCTTGTTGTAATGCGCCAGGCGGGAAGCCTCTCCGCCGATCCTCTCGAAGATGTCGTTGACGAAGGAGTTCATGATGCTCATGGCCTTGGAGGAGATACCGGTGTCGGGGTGGACCTGCTTGAGCACCTTGTACACGTAGATGGCGTAGCTCTCCTTCCTGGTCTTTCTCTTCTTCTTGCCGCCTTTCCCTGCGGTCTTGGTCACGGCTTTCTTGGAGCCCTTCTTGGGCGCGGTCTTTGCTGGATCAGGCATGATGCGTTTTTCTCTGAACAATGAGTGTCTTACAGTGCGTCCGTTCGCTGTATTTATACCCGCCCCATGTAAAGCAGCTGCTGTGTTCCTCCGATCTGATTGGTCGAATAGAATACCTGTATCTTTTTTTTCTCTTTCTCTTTTATTAATGCTCCTTTGGCCTGAATGTGTCAATACACAGTAGTAAGAACAGTTTATTCTCTTGTTGTCCAGTACAATGTTAAGATATATATTAGAAGTCTATAATTAGAAGCATGTTTAGAAAATAACTGTGCTCTGTTACTTAGCTGTAACATGGACTGAAAGTGAATCAGATGTTTAGATATTGTTGATTTATGGCACAATCTATGGTCTCTATACTTTTTAAAAGCACATCTGTACCAGGTAAGTGTTAGTAATGTAAAAATGTGTTAAATTTACAGATGGATCATTATGTATGGGACGGTTTAACTCCAAAAACGAAACCCGCTGGTTAAAATGAGACTTACGATTATCCAAGGCGGGGACTTACACTCAAATCAGTCTTGAGTATTTTGAGACTTAACTTGAAATGTTTCTCCTTAAAAAAATAAATAAAAATAAATAAGGAACAATCTGGAACATGTCCCACCCCACTTTGCCATTTCTGACCAAGACCTTTTAAGTAGGACAATTTAGTTTACAAATTTACATCAAATTACATTTTGTAATTTGAGGTAAACACTTGAAAGCACTTGATTCAAAGCAGAGGACTTGGACTGGACTTAGACTTGGACTGGACCTGGACTGGACCTAGACTTGGACTTGGACTTGGACTGGACTTAGACTTGCATGTTCATGTGTTTTCCTATGCTCTTTCATTCATGCAGCTCAGAGTCTTAGTCCTGCTGTCAGTGACCACAGTCTAAAGTATTCACATTTAGCAACCCGCTATAAACGTTCATCTTGATGTACTAGTGCTAAAGTCAGTGAATAACAGTAAGATGCACACACATACAATAAAATACGCTGTTGCTCGCAGTCAAGGACAGTTCCTGTGGCCCTGCTGTTGCATGAGAGCTCACAAAGATAATGCTGTGCTGACCAGAAGATCCTTCTTGACACACACATTAACACACATGCACTGATACACACAATAAAAACTGTAAAAACACACACCTCGGGGCTCTCCTCTATCCTTTCTGGAGGGCTCATACGCTGTAGCTTTACCTATGTGAGATTCAACCCTTCTGACTTCACATTTCAGATTCATGGTTCTCCTTGACACTTACAGCAGAAACGAGCTTCCATACAACAGAAAGTAATTGGTTTAGGGGCTCAGACTTTACACATATAAATTTGGGGCTAGAAGAGGGGCATTTTGGCCAAAATCTTTCTGTAATTTTTATGTCAAAGCATCATTTAAAATCATATGCATATTACCAACTGCAGACTAGTTTTACACAACAAACACTTTATTTTATCACACATTGCCATACTTTTAATTAATATTTTTTGACAAAATTACACCTGTCCCAAGGATTTGGCATCATACTGGGTATTGCAGCTTAAAACTGACATGAGTTTGGATTTTCAATTTTCAATGATTCTAACAAAAGACTTACAGACTGACACTTCATTAAAGACCATTAGAGCAGAATGATCAGAAAGAGTCTGATATAGGCCTAAAAAATGCTCAAAAGCATGTCCGGATTGCAAAGCTTTGTAATAAATTACCTAAATTGATTTTTAATTTAATTTTTATTTAAAAAAGAGTGACTTCACGTGTGAAATGAACAAAATACTGTTTCTGGTGTGTGAAAACACTGCTAAAAAGATAAAAAAAAATAAAATAAAACAAATAATTTTTCATGCCTAAATTAAAATGCTTCAGAATGTAAGAATCCCATGTTTTACCTTATGATAGACAGAAACACACAGGTTTTATCATCATCATCATCATCATCATTTTAATTGCCATACTAGTGGTTCCAAAAGTGAAGGTCGTGTTCATATTTTTAAAAGATGACACTGTATTTTTAAATTGGAAACAATCTAACAATATAATATAATAAACTACTGAAATAAACAATATTAAACATGATTTTATACATTTTTCAAGTTAAAAATAATTATTGGCATCAATCTGACTTAGCTGTGGGGGTCGGTTGCATAATTATTTTGGGGTTCTTGGCTTTAAACTATGGCCCTTTTGTGAGTGCATATGTGTGTGTGTGTGTGTGTGTGTGTGTGTGTGTGTGTGTGTGTGTTGTGATTTTTTTTTCTTGTGTGTGTGTGTGTGTGTGTGTGTGTGTGTGTGTGTGTTGTGACTTATTTTGCTCACAAGATGGCGATATCAACCAGGCTGCCGTGTAATTCGGAAAAGCACAGAGTTTATTGAATGTGGCTCTTGTGAATCACAGTGAGCAGATATGGCCTGATTAATAAACTGCACTGCAATAACAGAAAACATAATAGTAACAATGTTAATATCAAATATTATAACTCACTCATTATATACTCACTCAACTACTCCTCAACTTAGTAACCGATTATTATCCTTAACAACCAAGCAAGACCGTTTTAAATATTTGAGGGTCACTGTAGGTAACTGAGCAGCACTAGGCCTGTTACAATACCACATTTTGAAGCATGACATACTGTTACAGACAAATACTGCAATAAACTAATATAGGGTTTAAAGGTTTCAAAGGTGCACTATGTAACTTTATGCCATACTGTGGAATAACAGCCAAATGAAGAACGTTTTCATGGAAACAAGCAGGCCAAATAAGAGTCAGGTTTGTGGAGATGCAAGTTTTCCAATGCAATAAAAATATCCAAATGCAAAGCTTTCATTTTAGTTTATTTTTGACTAAGAAGTTATGCTTGTGTCTGTGCAATATTGTCAGTATCTTGCATATATAGACCAGTGCAATATTGTGGTTAGTGCGGTGGTGTTTTGATGCAGTGTGGTTAGTGCGGTGTTGTTTTGATGCAGTGTGGTTAGTGCGGTGTTGTTTTGATGCAGTGTGGTTAGTGCGGTGTTGTTTTGATGCAGTGTGGTTAGTGCGGTGTTGTTTTGATGCAGTGCGGTGTTGTTTTGATGCAGTGTGGTTATGGTGGTGTTGTTTTGATGCAGCGCAGTTAGTGTGGTGGTGTTTTGCTGTATTATGGTTAGTGTGGTGGTGTTTTGCTGTATTATGGTTAGTGTGGTGGTGTTTTGCTGTATTATTAGTGTGGTGGTTGGTGTTGGGAGCTGTTTCACTGGGAGCAGCCCTGTTTGACTTCATGATGTGGAAATGTCGTTGTGTTTAAATGTGGCATGTGGAATTTTTACAGTGACACTAACCACCTCGACTCAAGCTCAAGTTTCTTTCATAAAAATAAAAATATCCGTGCGTTTAGAGCCTCGTTCAGACACTGGACAATGGTCAGCATATTGAATTTTATTTTGTTAAAGCCCCACTGTCTGACATTTTAGTCCATAAATAAACTCAAATAAAAGCATGTTTTTTAGATTTTTTTATTTTTTTCATCTTGGATATTTTTATCGCACTAGAAAACGTAGAAAAACACACGTCCTTACAGTGAGGGGGCTTGCATCTCCACAAACCTGACTCTTATTTGGCCTGGAGTATGGCATAATATGTAAAGTTACATAGTGCACCTTCAAAACGTGGTGCCACTAGTCAACCCCAGAGACGTGATTGTTGTACACTGAAAGGGTTTTAAAGCTATTGTAAAGAAAATAATTTAACTTTTGTTTATTTATACTGACAGAGAAGACACTGAACTACCTTTTTTGTTTCATGTGGATAAGCCCAATAATTACAGAGCCATTAACCATAAACCAGGTCAACAAATCTGCAATCTGACAGTTAAACAACAAATTCCACCTGAGAATTCTGACCTGTCTCCAGTTGTGTCACATGAAAACAAGTCTAAGTTATCATGTAATCCTACTTCTGAGACCAAACCTTAGACGCTACCTGTTGGACTTCGTGTTCCCAGTTCCTGTTTATTGGATAAATGGCTCCTGCAGGCGCGTCCATAGAGTCTGGCTGCAGACCTCCACCCAGAGGACACTACCCCGTAGACTTCTACCAGGACGCACCTTGTTATTAAAGTGTCCAAACATAACAAGCCTCCACTGCCATGTTCCTCACCATTTTTCTTTGCTTTACTGTATAAACGACTTACACTTTCTATTAGTTGTTGCCTTTGTTCGTAATTCATGTCTATTAAAGGTGATAGTAGTGCATTAAAGTACATTTCAAAGTGTTAAGAGCGAAGCACGTCAAGTTAGAAATTAACTATCTTCCTGTCGTCTCTGCTCTACTCTAGTCTTCTTATATATAAATAAACATATATAAAGTATATATAGACATACTTTATAAATATATATAAAGTCTTCTTTATAGAGTCTATGGGTTACATGCAAACTCAAAATCTGATTATTATCATATTTTTGGAGCTAAAAGCTTGTTATAATGAAATGTAAACAGCAAAAAACATCTGACTTCTTTCTGATCATGGTTCCTCTGATTTCTCACATCAAATTGTGCAGTTTGCATGTTCTTTAAAGTAATCGTAAATCTATGAATACGATTTTGGAGAGCTTGTAACCGCAGCCAGTGGCAACTTTTGTAACATTATATTAAAACAGTGGACTTTGGCGGTCTTTTGGCATGGCCGCTCTTTGTTTACTTTTAGGGACCTGTGGATGGAGGTAAGTCACGTGAGGGTCCTCAGGGTGGAGGTCTGCAGCCAGATAGTCTCATGTGATCCGCCGGTGACAGCGCGTTTGAGGCCGGGTGAAAGAGGAGCCGGGGGTCGCGAGTCGAGGCTGGACCAGCAGATCTCAGTTCACTGCAGCTGGCCCCAGTTTTACGGGGCACAGTTTTACGGGCGCAGTTTTACTGGGCACAGCTCGCAGGAATGTTTTGGGTTTATTGCGGTGGTGTATACGTAACGTGCCTCGTGTTGTTTTCAGCGGGACACAGAGAGAAAAATACTGCGGAAAAATATCCACCAAGAGAAACACGAAGGAGAAGGAGCATGCACAAGGACAGAGACAGGTAAGAGACATTTCTGTAAAAGACAGACTTACCACGAAGCGGACGACAGGGGGAGGTAGAGAGCAGAGGTAGAACAGGCTCAAAAGTTACATTACAAATTGTCTGGTTTGTTGGGTGGAGGTGTAGAGAAGGTCTACCAGAAGTTTTTAATTGAAATAGACCTGGTTGTTTTTTAAGATGTCCAATGTTAGACAAAGGATTTGTTTGGTTGGTTGGTTTATTATTAGGTGGCTGGTACTAACCCCTGTCAATTTTGGACAAATTAAGATGCTAATAAACTTCATTCAAATGTTTCCTGACACTATAGTGATAGATGTATTTACCAGCAGTGACCCAGCAGTTTATCATGTTATTCCACTGCGCTTTTGTTTAACATTGTTTTGGCTAATATATCTTTAGGAGAATTTTTCACTTATGTCCATAGACTGTATAAAGAAGGACACTTCCGCTTTTAGAAAGGTACGTCTTTGTGTGTCGATAGCTAATGCTAACTTCTGTTAAAACGTTAAATGTAACATAACAACAAAAAGAAATTTGTTGTAAGAACATCCCAATTATTTGTAGGTGTAGAATATTTCAGTCAGTGGTGTTATTTAAATATTTATTAGGCTCCAAAATTAGCATTAGCATTAGCACTGACCATAGCCTGTATAAACAAGTAGACTAAGTGAGTGCGCCGTCACCCATAGCGTTCAGCTCCAGTCAAATGAAGCTCATCGAGGCTAGAGCAGTTATAGGGGCGAATTTGGAGTCAAGTTCCATATTTGGAATTCTGGCCGCGAGTATCATAGCAACCAAAGAGCCAATATGGAGCGAGGCCTTTGAAGATAATGTCCCTTTCCATCCTCTGGTTTAGCACGGAGCAGATGCTTAGCAACGCTTTCAATCAAACCTGTTGCTAACGCCAGCGGGAGTGACTTTGGAGAAAGAAGGCGCCTGATTGGTCTGTTTTTAATGTTCATATCTTGAATCACTGACAAGATAGCGAAATAAAAACAGGATCATCTAGACGAGGCTCACTGCCGCAATTACAGAGAGAGTGGTGACAATTTTTCAATGTAAAGTGAATTGGAGCCAGAGTCAATGGAGCCAGAAGCCACTTCCCATTTGGAACATTACATTACACTGGAAATGGTGGCGCATACTGTCCCTTTGACTGCAATTAGCCGGCAACCATTGTGCACAGAGCCAATCGTTTATCGTAATATTTTCTGTCACACTTTAAAATGTGTTACGGTGACAACAGGCCTGTCCAGTGTGTGATCCTTCTGGGGCCTTGGTTTCAGCTGTTTCGGTTTTGTGGTCAGGACGCATAGTGAACATTGCATCTGGATCACATCGATGACAACTCAGTCGAATTCAAACTGTCACCAAATAATTATGGTCTTGTATAACTGCAGCACTGTGCCAGCTTTCCATAAACATATTGTGGTGTCTTGAAGTACAAAAAATCTGTTTATGAGAAAAACTATTAGTGAGAGAGCGCCAGTTGTCAATACTCTTTTCCAAAAATAGTTATAATTCTCTTTCACCCTAAATGTCTTTATCATACTTCCCACATCCCATACTTTTTCACACATCCCAAACATCATTAAAACATCACGTTATTTGCATTTTCTACTTTCACTAAAGTTATCTGGCAGACAATTCATAATTCACTGTAATAAGCCCTTTTCACGGAGCAGCCTGGCTAGTTCCGGTTCTCTCAAAAAGTGCAGAGCTGCACCTGCTCCATTGGTTCTGTATTGGGAATTAGCCAAGTCTTGCTAAAATAAATCAATATTTAAATATCTGGCAGCGGACAGCAAGTTACAAATAAATAATCACAGACGGCATGTCAAGACCTTTCCTACGATGTAAGTACCTAACTGGAGGAAGCTTCAGTGTTCATAAAAGTAGGTATTTCTGTCTTGAAGCACAGAATAAGACCCCATGGAGACACAGGGGAGGCAACTGACAAGGTACAGGTTTAAAAATCTACAAAAAAAAAAAGCAGTAGTTAGCAGTGTTGGGAAGAATAGTTGAAAATGTATTTAGTTACAGAATATTGAATACCTGCTTTAAAATGTTTTTGTAACATATTCCGTTACATGGTCCCCTCAGAGTACTGTATTCTGAATACTTTGAATACTTTCACGCAGAGTTGCATTTAAATTATAGTGTAAAAACACAGCATAAAAACAGCTTTATGTTTGTTTCACCGTTTGTTAAGCATTGCCTATCACCAATTAGAGAGAAAAATAGAAAACAGTGCTCTTATGGTGAGTGCATGTGTGAATTTTTCTTCTATAACACTGTGTAGTTTGAGGCCTAAATTGTGCCCAAATACCACAATGTATTCCTCTGATTTTAGGAAAGTAACTGTATCCTGAATAACACCAAAGGAAAGAGTAACTGGACCAGAATACAGCTACTCAAAAATTGTATTCTGAATATGTATTCTCGGTACATGTATTCAGTTACTTTCTAACACTTGTAATTAGTTACTTTTCTGTCTGGTGCCGGTCTAGGGGCAGACCTTGAGCTCGTTATCCCCTTGTTGAGGCTCTTTATCGGGCACGTCCTCTGGCAGCAGCCCCGGGGGAAGTCTGGGTGTTGGAGCCTCTTAAGTGAGTGACAACGGTGCTTGTGTTGTCAGCGCCGATTTGCAGTCCATCACCGACACTTGAGCCCAGAGACCCAGAACCCCCCGAGGAAAAAGGGGTGCAGGCGGCTATAAAAAGCAAAGCTGCCAAAAGACCAGGCAACTGCAGCATGGCAAGCAATGTGGAAGATATGTCATTATTATAGTGTTGACCCTAATTTAATTCATGCTCTTATATTTATTTTAGCATATTTTGTATTTACTATTATTAAGGTTAAGATACACTTTATTTCCACCAGTGTGAAATGTGTTCTTTGCATTTGACCCATCTTTCAGTGTCTCTGGGTTAAACCTGCATTTGACCCATCCTTCAGTGTCTCTGGGTTAAACCTGTCGGGAGCAGTGGGACCCATCTCCAGATCTTGAGCTAATCTTGGTCAGAACTACCTTAGCTGGAGGATTTGACCTGCCGTGCATGTTTTGAGATCTTGAGTAATCTTGGTCAGAACTACCTTAGCTGGAGGATTTGACCTGCCGTGCATGTTTTGGGTTGATGGGGGAAACCGGAGTGCCCAGAGGAAACCCACCCAGACACAGGGAGAACATGCAGACTCCACACAGAAAGGCCCAGAACTTTCTTGCTGTGAGGTGAGAGTGCTATCCACTCAGCCACCGGGATGTGTTTTCTTTGTTTTATGTTGCACTATATCACCAAAGCAAGTTGTAAATTTTGTTTACTGACAAAGAAGAAACATTTTTTTCCTGATTCTGATTTTTTTTTTTATTATTATATCACAATGGTTGCTTTGGAGATAATATAACACATATGATCTATAATAAAACTATTAAGTAGTACCTTAAAAACTTATAGTCTAATCTGCTAAACAAGGGTATAAAGTGATTATTATTATTATTTTATTTTATTTTTTTTGTTAATTTTATGGTCAGTCCATATTTTGTGCTCAATCAAGACATTTACAGGCACATTTTAGCAGAATCCAGATGCATTGTTTAGCTGAATATTGTTATCCAGATCTTGTTTTTTGTTAATATCGCCTATAGCCCTAAAGGGAAGAATTCATTACATTCTGCCTGGTCACTACAGACAGACTACAGTATCTTTTTAGGGCAAAAGTATCTGCCTGTATAGTTTTCTATGCTTTTCCTCACTTTGAGAAGACTTGCTTCTCCACAGATGTGATCTGTGACTTGGCCTGGGCTGTCAACCTGTTTGTACTGTGGAAAAGGGCATCACCATGGAGACAAGCAGGTGGTAGACCACCCACTAGAGAGGTACTCCTGATCACATGTGGTCCTTATACACTTGACCCCAGATGAAGATTGGGTCAAATGTAGAGGACACATTTCCCTACGTGGAGGCTTTCTCAAACTTATTTTTAAACTAAACTTTTATAGCTTTCTGGTTTCATTCTGGCATTTGTAAACATTTTGTACCATTCTCACTGGAACAACTGTACAAGCTCTAAATATCTTTGGAGGTGTTGCTGCTAAAATAGCCAGCTTCTTCCTGGCTCCTCTCTGTGGTCGTGTGGTTTATGTGCCCAGCTGACGTGTAAATCAGACCTCTGTGCGTGTTGTCACATTAAACTCCACATCTGAGGACAGAGACGCGCCAACGACAGCTCGAGGTGTCGAAAAGATGAAGACCAAACAACGTGCAGCAAAAAGACCCCTGCTATGACAGGCATGTGGGAAATCTGAGCCCGGGGGGGAGGAGGGGAGGAGCGGGTGGAGGGGCCAGAGGAGGCAGGGGCCGGTGTTATCCTTAAAGAAGGGGTGGAGAATTTTGTTGGACCCAGGTCACGATTTCAATTTTACAACGATTCACGTTATCATTTCCTTGACGACGTAAATTCATCATCTGCTTCTTCAAAAAGTTGAAACTTCAATGTGATTGGTTAAAGCCAGCTGTCACTCACTCAGAGGTTTACAGATGGTGACCAATACGAGGTGTGGGTGGGGAAAAAAAGAGTCTGTTTAGAGGACAGACCTACATTAAACAGAAAATTTGTGAATCACGATATGAAAAAAAAAAGCATATTGTCAATAAGATCACGTTTCAATTTTATTTTTACTGTCATATCTCCCAGCTCTACCATAAAGCCACCCCCCTACCAAACCCCCTCTCCTCCTACACTAAAAGTTTAAAAAGAATATTTCTGCACAGGGGAAGATAGAGGGGCCAGTGGAGAGGGGGAGGTAGGGGAGGGAGGAGGGGTCAGGGGAATGTAGGTTGACGACTTGACAGATGCTGGGCCACAGAACGCAAACTGTAAGCTCGAAGACATGTTGTTGTCAAGATATCCATCATACTGCAGAGTTTAAAGCGCCGTGTTCCAGATTTGAAAAACTCTACAGCCAAAGCATTTGCCATTTGGATGTGGTTTATCACAATGTAAATTAGTACACTGATCAAATCTGCAGTTATTAAAGTGGCATTACGCCTATTATGAATAATAAAACATTCTTCGTAAAACCTCTAAACCATGTAGGGCCTCTTACCTCACAGCAAAACGCTTCCAGGTTCAATTCCCATTTTGACCTTTGCATATTCTTCCTGTGTCTGGATGGATTTCCTTCTTCCTCAATTTCCTTTGTCTGGCAAGTCCAGACTGATATCTCTATGTGTTTTTTACACAGAGGGATAACGGTCATTCATCCAATCAAATGTGTTTATTTCAGTTATGCGACATGAAGGAGCTCATTGATCATCTGTCATTATGAACAAATTTCTCTTAGATGAACAGAGTCATTGTTTCTACAGAAATCCACCATGTTTTTCCTTGTAAGCAGCCATATTTGAAACAGACGGACCTTGTATGTCCCTGATTGACTAATTCACACCAAAGTATCTTTTATAAACATGTTCTGAAATGCCTGGAATTCTTAGGGTATTAGTTTAGCAGTTCAGATTTCAGTCTTCTCTCAAATGCGAATGCTTCTGAGCGTGTTTACAAATCAGCTTTTATTTTTCTTATTAACAACTAAAACAATGGCCTTCAATATTCATTTCTTGGTCATAAACAATACAAACTTTTAATCAGTCATTTATCTAAAAAAAAAGTTAAATTTCTTTCTCCAAAGTCTGAACTCTGCTTCAAACCACATGCTTTAACTGACAGAGGATTGGCTGTAGACCTCACTATTAAAAAGAAATGACCGAATCTTAAAGGGCCTTAATGTGGTGCTACTTTCTGGTCTATGTTATGGCATCTATGTTATAACGTCGTATCTTCATCAGTGTTTGAGTAACCTTTTATTATTAATCTGTTTACATCTCCAAAGCTTTAAATGCCTTTTACCTTTTGTTCAGTAGAGAGTACTGTGTAAATTCCAGGGCTGAAGTTGTCCACATAACTCTAGTGAAGGTGCATGGAGCGTTTCCTGTTTGAGAGAAGAAAATGATATGCAGAATTTAGGGGGTTAAACGTGTGTGAATGAAATAAAACACAACTCCAGGTATGTGTTTGAGAAGTTAACAACATTCTAACAGGGCTTAAAGCTCACAGACCTAGTTGAACCTGTCAGGAGCAGTGGATGCAGAGGGACCCTCCAGATCTGAGCCTGGGTCTTGGTCTGTTCCTGTTTCGAAGATGTTGTTGACACTTTATTCATTTACACCTCAGTCTGACTTGGTGACAGAAACATGGCCGCTCAGTTACCACACACACTAACACATTCGCAAATGAGGTGGCTGCTGAAGTGTCTTGCTCAATGACACAACAATAGTATTCAGCGCAGGTGGTGGGGATCAAACCGCAAACCCAGCTTCTGTGGGTCATCGGTTGTTTTAGTGGTGTCCAAGGTCTTTTGCAGCTCATAGTTTCAGAAGAGAAGGGGCCTATGGGAGATTTGCAGCTTTTGAAATAAATATTCAAACTTATGATCGACAAATGTTGAACCTTATCATTATTTGTTTGAGAATGGTTCCACAAGCTTGTCATATTAATCTGATGTCTTAAAGTCCTTTCACCTGACAACGGTCACGTCTTTAGTGTTGAATAACGGCACCATTTTCTTCAATAGCTTCTAGTGGAAGCTATCGTGGAAAAAATAACTTCACTTTTGTTTTGTTATACTGACAAAGACGTTGAACTTTGTAATTACTGGGCCTATCCACATTAAACAAAAACTGGCACAGAGATATTAACCATAAACCAGGTCAACAAATCAGAGAATTAAACAGCAAATTCTATGATTGAATTCTGCCCTCCCTAAGCTACAGGGAGTCATGTGAACCCAACCTATTGTTTTGTACCTGCGGTGTTGATAACTACATTACATTCATTCCCTGCATTTCTTCTTCTTCCTTTTTTTTTTTTTTTTTTTTTTTTTGCTGAAAGTGCTTTGTCTTAATTTGTCTGCGGGGTCTTGCTGAAGGTTAAGGGGACGTAATGCATCCCAAAGGTCAGGAAAAGGAACCAGGAAAGCCCGGAGCAGGTCCGGAGGTCGTGGGTCTTAACTATGAATAGATTTGAAAACAGAGAAGAGGGAGTGTCTTTAACCCTTTGGACAAACCTGCATTAACTGGACCACTGTCAGAACAGAGGAGGACCAGACCAGGACTAGACCAGGACTAAGTCAGAACTAGACCAGGACTAACCCAACGGCAAAACCAAACCAGAGACTCAAGCAGAGATTTCAGGTAAACCCAAACCAAAATTTTAAAAGGAATTTGTGCATTACTTAAAATTATGACTTTTTTTCCCTATTTCATTCAAGATATTTTTGGTTTAATTTGTTTTTTGTTTTTTTGTTTGTTTTTTTCTCCAGTTACTGAAACCAATAAACTCAAAATCAACAATACTCAATCAATATTTCAATTAACATACATATTTGCATTTTACAAGTACATTTTTTTTACTAATTCAAATTTAAAATGATGCACAATCTGGGGCAAACAGCAAGAAATAAGAGCATTCACACTAAACTGGGTCTAAACCTGAACTAAACCAGGACTTGAATAGAACTAAACCAAGTCTTCATCAGGACTAATCTGGCTCAAACTGGGACTGGAGTTTGAATGTGCCAACACTCCCAGTCAACTTTATGAAGTTGTGGAACAAAAGCTTTTTTGAAAATTATGATGGAATACTTATGTCAAATGCATGTCAAATTTGTGATATATATATGTGTGTGTGTGTTTTTTATTATTATTATTTATTTTATTTTTTTTTGTCTCTTGTTTCAGTTGTCTTCAGATTGGGCAGAGGCTGAGGAACACCAAAGGGCGACCCAGAAAAATGGGCCAAAAAGACCAGAGTGAATTAACTGCAGGTAAAACATATACTTATTTTTAACTTTAAAGGAGAGATATTCTGCAAAACAGAGGTGGGTAGAGTAGCCATAAATTGTACACAAGTAAGAGTAATGTTAACAAAATAATATTACTCAAGCAGAAGTAGCAGTAGTGGTCCAAGAAATGACTCAAGTAAGAGTAAAAAAGTATTTTGGAAAAGTATTACTCAAGAGTAACTTAAAGAGTAACTGTCCGGACATAACATCTGATTTACAATTTGAAGTTAACGTAATTTGAAGGGCAAAATCTTCAATAATGCACAAAATCAGGTATTTTAAAAGGATAGAAACAAAAATGAGAATAAGCTAAATCATATCTGAAGGAGCTGTGCAAGAAACACAAATGTTCAAATCATTTCATACTGTCAACATAAAGCTTTTGTCACTTGTAAACTTACTCACAGTGGGAAGAGTAACCAAAACTTTTACTCAAATAGGAGTAAAAGTACGCTGCTAGAAAAGTACTCTGAAAAGTACAATTTCTTTAAAAAGTTACTCAAGTAAATGTAACTGAGTACTACCCACCTCTGATGCAGAATTGACTTTCTGAGCTTAATAGCATTGTTTCCTCTTCACATACACAGAGTTGTATTTTGCTTTATTCACACTTGTTTGATGAATCCTCCTGTAGTAAGTCCACTCTTAGTAAGCTTAATAAAACACACGATTTTGAATTCCCAGTTTTGTGGGAGACCTCTGGACTCCTGCTGTTTTTAAATCAAAATCTGAACATTTCTGTATCAATTTGCATTCATTATAACCGCATGTTTCTGTTAGCATGTTGGAAAAAAGTTGCTAACCTAATTCTTTAGTTACTATTCCAGTAGTTTTATCAAATCAAACTTTCAGACATTTAAAAAGACACATTTAGGTTACTTTGTTGGATGAATTAAGCTAGTTTTGCTTCTAAAATTCTCCTGGTTATTTTTCGTTTTTACAATTATACTGTGACTTGAATAATCATTTATCAATAGTCAGCGATTACTTTTCACCAGTGGACTAGTCACACAATGATTTCTTATCATTAATATTAATCAATTTTTAACCCATAAAATACAAATAAAATACACTGACTTAAGTATTCTAGATATAGAATATTTAGTGTATGTGTGTTAAGTGTATTATTAATTAAAATCATCCATCCATCCATTTTCTTCTGCTTATCCGGTCGCGGGGGCAGCAGTCTAAGCAGGGACTCCTAGACTTCCCTCACCGGCCTCCTAGCTTCCCTCACCCTGGACACGTCCTCCAGCTCCTCCGGTGGGACCCCAAGGTGTTTCCAGGCCAGACGAGAGACATTTTTCCTCCATTATTCTGATTAATTGCTCCAGCCCTAATTATCAGTTAGTCATCTTGACATCTCTAGTCGACCACAGCCCTGTCCACTTTATCCGGAAGTTGCCGTGGGCACCACCATCGTCATTGGGGTTGTATTATTTTGCATTGGGGCTGCCGATCTTGACAGCAAATAAGGTCTATAGGACCTACAAAGCCATTTTAAAGCCTCCCAGAAAATCGGTGCAGTGTTGACTTGATGGTGCACATGAACATTGAACATTTTACACAAATCACTCTACTTTATGTCAGGTTTTAGCTGCAAAACCTTTCTCAAATTCTCCACTGAAATGAATGGGATTCCCATTTAACCGGAAGTGTCACCACAAAGAAAGCACAGTGGGAATACAAATGATTAATTGGCATTAATTATTGTTTATTGTCACAGTAAATAAAAATCTAATCATTCTAGGCTCATATACAGACATTTCTGTGCCAAACTGTAACTGTTCTGAGTTGTTTTTAATCAGTTCTTCATATAGTCTTTGTGGATCAACTAATCAGAGCTTTTGCGTTCGGCAGAAATTCAATGTGTAGTAACTTTTTGGCCGAGGTGCACGTACACGGCAAACGACAAACACCGCAAGCTTTCTGATTGGCCGTGGACCATAGACTGTATAAAGAAGTGTACTGAGGGAGTGTGACGTCACCCATGGTGTTTGGCTTTTGCACAGTGAAGCCAATCAAGGCTAGCGGTTATAGCGGCTAATCTGCAACCAGAGACCGTTTTTGGAAATCAGAGCACATGTATCATAGCAACCAAAGAGCCAATCCATAGCGAGGGTGTTGAAGGTACACGCCCCTTCCCACCCACACCGCTGGTTTGGCACGAGACGGGTGTTTAGTAACTCTGTCAATCAAACCTGTTGCTAACGCTAGCGGAGCGACCTCTGGGAAAGAAGGTGCCTGATTGATCTGTTATCAATGGTCATATCTTGATTTAGGGACAAAACCATGATCATGTAGAGCGGATTAATATTAACATGACCAAAATGACAAGCCTGACAGCAACAGTTACAGAGAGAGGGTTGATGGTTAATAGAAAGCGAATTGGAGCCAAGGTTGATGGAGCCGAATCACGCCCATGCTCACTTCCTATTTGGAACGCAGCGGCTATGTCCATTTACCGGTATATATAGTTTATGATTCCACATCATTACATTACATACATGACTCCCCTGATACTTTCCTGTCTGCACATGGGGTAGAGGAGTGTCTATTTGTGTCCATAATGTCCACACTCTATTTGTCCCACAGACCCCGGCGTTGATGACATGTCCCCGGACTCAAAGCCCCATAAAACAGACTGCATCAAGGCAGAGCTGACAGAGAGCACCGCAGACGCCACTGAACAGGTATGCACAGCCATCTACAATACCAAACAATACCTCTCAGCCTTATACCATTAATACCATGACCCTTATGTAAGATACCACACCGGATGTATTTATATGGTGCTTTACATCTGCCATCTGTTAAGTGCGAAATATAAACAGAAACATATTCACATTATCCATTTGAACGTATTATTTCACGTTCACATCACTGTACTCTCTATGAAAAAGTATTGTGGCCATTACTGTCTGTCAGAAGAGAACACTGTATGAAATGTATCTATAAGGGACGACTTCACAGACTGCCTGAATATCTCACTTACGTTAATCATTGATACGAGAACATTTAAAACAAGATCACATGATTGCAAAAGTCTAAGGATTAGCCACACCAGAATTGAGATGGGAAAAAGATCTTTTGGCCATTTTGCTTTCCAAAAATTGAATATATTTCAGGGACATGCAAAATTGGATACTTTGGTGCCCCAAATGCAGTTTAATAATCTGGTAACAAACATTTATACTCACACCTGCACCTGTTTTTAATGTTTTATATGGACTTATTATGGACTATGGACTTATTTGCTTTGTTTGTTTTTTTGTTTGTATTTTTTCTGTATTGGAACAGGGCGCCCATGAAAAGGAGAGTCTAAGTGCTCTCATTGGGCTCTCCCTGTATAAAAGATAAATAAAATAAAGATAAATAAATAAAACTTAAAGGTCTTGCCCCAGTACAAATATATTGTATAAGCAGCTCTTGAGGTCAAAATAAGTTTGTTGTGTGCTGTCTACATCGAATTATAAAGCGTTTTATTGTCCAATAATCAGGAAGTGCACATTAGCGTGCTAGTTGTTGTTCTCTTTATCCTCACTGCAAAACTCTGCACTGGTCTCTGAGAGTTGTTAAAAGCGATTATAAACTCATGGCAGTGAATAATTAGGATGCTCTGAATGCATAAGGTGAGTGAGGAATAACTTGACCACTGCAAACCGTTTAAAATGAAATAGTTCTGTTTTTCATGTTAAGACAGTAAAAATCAGGTACAGCACCTTTAATCTTGATTTGAAAACTTAAATTGCAAATCAAATCACAAAAAATTAAGAAAATATTGCAATTATCTATTTGGCATTTATTCAGTTACAGATGTTTTTATAGCTAAAAAAATATATAAAAAACATGCTGAGAGTTTCTTGTCTCCATGGTGATAGATCTGTTTAATGCCGTACTGGGGAACATTTCAGGTAAAGCAATAACAACCAGCCTTGGTGATATTTTCCTCTGCTTCCTGTTTTTATCGAACACTATGGATCTGAACACGGACATCTCTCCTGTCGTCAAAGAGAGATCAAAGGGCAGAGAGCGGTGACCATAGCGACGAGGAAGGGCATCTGTCTTACCACGAGGGACTGTTGCTCAATGGGAGATGTATGACAGTAATTCTCAAACATTTAAGTACCAAACGTGTCCCTATTGATACTTTGCAGTGACATCACACTGGGAGTTCTCTGCATGTATGGCTATGGTGGAATTTTCAGCACAATGTACACATTAGCAAACACAGCCTGATAAGTTTTTAGATGGATTAAACAACACATTTCCGTGAGCCTGTGATCGATATGATCAATGAGAGTGACTAACTGAAAAACTGTTGGCTAATGCTAGCTAGCTTGTGACTGTAATGCTATTTAAGAGTTACTTGTTTAACAGCACTAATCAGCTCAGATTAAAGTCTAACTTGAGTTAAAGACCTTCAGACAGAGCAGTGCCTCTAGTTAGCTTCACCCCAGGGCTGCAAAATATCAATATCAGTCAACTTTTTTATGCCCAGTGAGGCCGTGTAATGAATCTATACTGTTTACATGTATCTTTGTTTTCTACAGATGAGGTTGTGTCCACTCTGGGAAAAGGAGCCTTCGGTAAAGTAGCCAAGTGCCTCGATCGACACAAGTGAGTCGGACCTTAATATCTCAACATGGCGTTTGATGATTTTAATAATTCACATCAATATTAAAACATTATTAAAACATTTCTCCCATATATTCTGTTTGTGTCAGAAATGAATACGTGGCTGTGAAAATCGTGAGGAACATCGACTGTTTCAGTGAAGTGGCTCGTTCTGAAATCGCAGTTCTGGAGGAGATTAACTCTTTGGACGATGACAACATTTTGTGAGTAAAGCAGAACTATAGTGGTCATAATAATACAAAAGTGACACTATTGATACTTTGCAATGACATCGCACTCGGAGTGTTCTACATGTACTCTACCAACTGCACTCTACCAACTGGGTGACAGTAGCTCAGTTTGTCCACTGATCCAAAGGTTGGTGGTTTGAATCCCACTCTCAACATGAACATCATTGGTTGAGCGGTCAAATCCACTGACCCACAGGTTGGATTCAAGCTCCCACAGATGAATACTGTCGTTGTATCCTTGGGCAAGACACTTAACCTCCCTGGCCTCCAGGGAATGTTGATGACATCAGTTGCGAAGTATCAATTGTGTGTCTGGAGATCCTCACTGAGTCAAAGTGAATAGTTTACATAGTAATAGTCCCTGTGTCTGAGTTCTCCAGCTTCCACTGCAAACCTAAATGCACAGCAGGCAAAGGTGGGTAGTACTAAATTACATTTACTTGAGTCACTTCTTAATAAACTGTACTTCTTGGAGTAGTTTTCATATCCCTTACATTTACTCCTATGTGAGTAATATATTTGAGTATAACTGTACACGTCTACTTGAGTAAGATCACCACATTGAAGCTTTAATAATTCTTAAAATTTGTGTGAAATACTTTTACTTAGTACATTTTATGTGATACCTTTACTTTCATTTGAGTGTTTTCCCTTTCTATCTGTACTTATACTTAAAAGCTCTGTACCTGATTGTTTTACTTTTTTAAATGTGAAAAACAGAACTAGTTCAATTTAAATGGTTTGCAGTGGTCCAAAGTTATTCCTCACTTACCGGAGTAAAGCTAACAACAACATGCTAATGCGCACTTCCTGATTATCTGAAAATAAAACGCTTTATAATTAGATGCAAACAGTACACAGCTGACTTATTTTGACTTCAAGAGCTGCTTATACAATATAACTGTAGAATTCCCCTTCATACATACTGTAGCCTACCCACTCCGAGAGATTTAAATATGCGTTGTGTGTGCGTGTGTGTGTGTGTGTGTCTGTGTGTGTGTGTGTGTGTGTGTGTGTGTGTCTGTGTGTGTGTGTGTGTCTGTGTGTGTGTCTGTGCAGTGCGTGTGTTCGGATGCAGGACTGGTTCAACCACGAAGGACACATCTGCATTGTGTTTGAGCTGTTGGGACTGAGCACCTGCGAGTTCCTGCAGCAGAACCACTACGCCCCCTTCAGCCTGGAGCAGATCCGACAAATGGCCTTTCAACTGTTCAGAGCTGTCTCCTGTGAGTGCGCCAACGCATGATGTTTAGGTTGTACAAGGTGACAATGTGAGCCTGCGCCAATTATGGACAGTGAAGTAACTAAATACGCACCAAAAATACACTATTTTAGTAACTATTCCAGTGCAGTTACTTTTGCACTCAAGTTGGGATAAGACCTTATTCGTGAGAAAAATAGAAAACACAGCTTTTGCAGTGAGTTTATGTGATTTTTAAGTAGTGATAAATAATGCATAACAAATGGTGACACAAACATAAAGCTGTTTTAATCCTATTTTTACACTTTTAATCCTTTTTTACACTGTAATCCAATGAAATTCAATCAAATCAATCAAAATAGTGGGCATACTTCTGGGTCCATAAATAAAATTCAGATTTATTTATTTTTTTCAAATAATTCCGTAATAAGTTTCATTAGAACAACATAGCTGATTAGATTACATTGTGCCATTAGCAGAGTCATGGTTGGACAAGTTTTACCTGACTAGATTTGTCTGCAATAATTTTAATAATAACAGTTAATAATAATTAATAATTTTTAATTTTTAAATCCAATGTATTCTCTCCTCAGTCCTTCACAGAAACAAACTGACGCACACAGACCTAAAGCCAGAGAACATTCTGCTCGTCTCCTCCGACTTCAACATGGAATACAATGAAAACACAGTAAGCATCTAAAAAATTTAATTCAATAATAGATAATAGGCTGAGTAATAACCAAAATAATACATTTTTCATAAATATAAAAAAAGAATGATACAAAACAATATACTACAACTTCACAAACCTGATGCGATGTGCGGCAGTTTTATTAGCCCAGGGAGCAAAGGGAGGGGGGACTCAGAGCATCTAAAACAAAACTTATAAAACATGTTATTACGTTGTTTTCGGCAAATATAACATTTCAAAACAACAAAAGGTAACATGCTGATCTAAATATGTGATGTGTTATCAGTTTATATCCCATAGACTGTATAAAGAAGTGGACTAAGGGAGTTTGACGTCACCCATAGCGTCACCCATAGCGTCACCCATAGCGTCACCCATAGCGTCACCCATAGCGTCACCCATAGCGTCACCCATAGCGTCACCCATAGCGTCACCCATAGCGTTCGGCTCAACTGAAGATCACCGCTAGCTGTTAAAGGGGCGAATTTAGAGCCGAGTTCCATATTTGGAATTCCAGCCACAAGTATCATAGCAACCAAAGAGCCAATCCGGAGTGGGACTGTTGAAGGTAACGCCTCTTCCCACCCACACCGCTGGTTTAGCAAGGAACCGGAGCATAGCAACACTGTCAATCAAACCTGCAACTTCTTTCACATGATTTGTCTGTTATTAATGTTCATATCTTGACTTACGGACACAATAGCGGAATAAAAATACCATTATCATGTAGAACGGGTTAACGAGCATTTTAAGACCAAAATGACTGCAGCAGTTACCGAGAGAGGGGCGACAGTTTCTCAATAGAAGTGAATTGGAGTCAGAGTCGATGGAGCCGGAAGCGCGCCCATGCTCACTTGCTATTTGGAACGCGGCGGCTAGCAGGTTAGCTATGTCCATTTATATGTACAGTCTATGGTTAATACGCCATAGAAGTGTAATACCCCCTCTTTATCTTTTTAATACACTGTTTTGTTTTGCTTTGCAGCAGCGTGACGAGAAGAGGTTGAAGAGCATTGATGTGAAAGTGGTGGATTTTGGCACCGCAACATTTGATCACGAATATCACGAGTCTCTGGTGTCCACCCGGCATTACCGCGCTCCAGAAGTCATACTCGGTAAAAATCTCTGAAACTAAAATAAGATAATAATAAAATCTGGTCATAAACTAATGTGGGATTATGTTTATCCAGATCTTGGGTGGAACCAGTCGTGCGATGTCTGGAGTCTCGGTTGTGTTCTGATGGAGTTCTATGTTGGACGGACGCTTTTCCCGGTAAAAAATCACCGCATTAATGCAGTCTGTGCTTTCTGTTTGTATTCTTTTGAGCAAGACACTGCACTGATTTACTTCCAGTGGGGGGTATTTTGTGTGGTAATTCATCATAACAAGAGGGGATACATCATGTAAAGAAATACAATGAAAACACATATTAAAATAACCACATGAAACCACAAGTCATCACTTGATGAACCTTCAGAATTCATTTACTGAGCTGCAGAGGCTGCACTAGCACTAATTAATGATTGGCTGCAGGTGCTGGGGTTTAGGTAGTGACTATTCAGATCAGTCCTTTTAGGTTTAAACCAACTGGTTTCAACATTGAAACTGGCAACCCAAATGAGAGACTAGTGTGAGGCTCATTCTGCTTTTTGATTGGATAATCATTTTGAGAACCAAAACATAAATAAATCATGTCCAGTGTTTTTTGCAATTAAGAACAAGTCATTACAGTTGTTTTCAGTAAAAGCTATATTTGAGTTGAACATGTTTACCTTGTATCTGGTTGTAAGTAGCCACAGTAGGCTAAGTTAACAAAATTGCAGTGAAAAAAGTTTGTGGGTATTTCTTGAAAACTTCTGTCTGAGGTTTGGGCACTTTTCTAAAAATTTACCATAGTGATGCTTCATTGTTGTGACACTTTTTGTTTTTCAGACTCATGACAGTCAGGAGCATCTGGCCATGATGGAGAGAGTCCTGGGTCCGATCCCTGCTCACCTGCTTAAACAGACAAAGTAACACAAGATTTAAAGACGCTGTACCTGATTTTCACAGTTTTAAAAACATGAAAAACAGAACTAGTTCATTTTAAACGGTTTGCAGTGGTCCAACGTTATTCCTCCTTACTTTATGCATCCTGAGCATCCTAATTATTCACTGTGATGAGTTTACAAGTGGTCTTCACAACTTTCAGAAACCAGAGCTGTGTTTTGCTGTGACAGTATCGCTAACAACAACTGGCATACTAACGTGCACTTCCTGATTATCGGACAATAAAACGTTTTCTAATTAGATACAGACCATACACAGCAGACTTATTTTGATCTCAAGAGCTGTTTATGCAATATATCTGTACAGGGGGAAGACACATTTTGCTCAAATACATTGGGTACAGGGCTTTCAAAGTGGAACTAAACATTAAATCCAGTATTTCGCTACTAAACTTTGTATATGATGTTTTAATAGAATTATCTACTGTTCCTAGTCATTTTTTGGCAAGTTTAGTGCAAACTAGGCAAATTTGTGACACTGTTTGTGTTTGGCAGAAAGCAGCACTATGTCCACAACGAGCATCTGAAGTTGGAGGAGGACAGTTCCAGAGATGCCTACATCCAAAAACACTGTAAACCACTGAAGGTCAGAACTCATTGAAAGAGATATATCTGATTATTGAAGTGAGTGATAATGATCTATGTCTGGGAATCATTTATAAATGTATTTAGATACCAGTACTAAAACAATACCTGGTTTACGATTATAGTACCTTACAAAACATCTTTTGCCTTCAGAAAGGAGGTATAGAGCACTCAGGAGGGGCCGCTTTACAGAAGCCTGATCCCCTCAGCCATCCCATTTCTTGTGAAAAAGAATCGGGGACAATAAAGTCTAAAAGTCTGATTGTCTCCATAGAGATGGATAAGTTTAATATTCCTTGAATTGTATAAATGTCACAAATCTGTGTGAATTAGAGTAAGAATTTGATTTTAGATTCATGCGATGCATTACTCCTCTTAATGCCATTTATGTTGTGTGTTTTCAGGAGTACATGCAGTGCAGCAGAGATGATGAGCAGCAACTGTTTGACCTGCTCTCACTGATGCTCCAGTACGATGTAGTGCGTAGGATTACCCTGGAGGAGGCGCTGTGGCACCCCTTCTTCAGCCCCATCAGAGCCAAGAAGAAACAGCGCATCTAATATCCAACACAACAAAAGAGTGACCTTTGAACTTCTGGATTCAACAGAGCTAAACCCGAGCTAAACATGCTCTAAGAAAGGACTACAGGCCTGGCGTATATCAGTATTTTATTCACAGACGGACTATCTAACAACTCAAATAATCAGTCTCAGAAAAATAATGAATAAGACCTATTCTGCAACATTGACTTTTCAGAGCTTTTAACCACTTTATAGTTGTTTCCCTTCTCATTACCCTCTCAAGTTTTCTCAAGTATTCTCCTGTATTCAACAAGCCATTGCTCCAATTTACCACCGGTACACGCCCACGGATCTGCACTTACTACGTTGTCCGGTTTTATTTTCTTAACTGCTGATACGAGTAGGATTCGGCAGCGTCACATAGCCATTTTGGCACAAATGAAAAAAAAATCTGCTGCTTGCTACTTTGATGTGCACCCATCCATACGAGGAGCCGACAGCATGCGACGCTTTGTTGTCGGCTCCCATTGGGCACCACAGTTTCTTTTATTAAGTTGTTTTAGATCAATATTGCAATTTAAAATGTCTAATTTATAACATAATGATCCACAAGTGTAGTCAAGTCATACAGTGTAAAACCAGGAAGGGTAAATTAACGGTAAATTACAATAACTGTACTTTAGCCATGGCCCACACAAACCAATAATGCACAGAACCAAATAGTTCAAGCCAACCATTTATTAAAACAACCAACAGGTTTAATTAGCCATATCTTACAGATAATGTGCAGTTAACATCTTGAGATGAGATCCACAGATTAAGTCTTTTAGGTCATTCTGCTGCCCCTTTCCTCTTCAGTTAGTCTTCCTCTTGGCAATGATGCCAAGACGCAGATTAGATTAACAAGAAAACTTACTATTGAAGAAAAGCCAAATGAAACAGTACTGCACTAACAGTGTTATATTCATAGTGCACATTTTAAAGCATCATTAACATGTTCTTACAAAGTCCATCATGGTGTGTACCACAGTCCTCTGCACTGGCAGACACCAAGCAGAAACGGCCTGAAATAAGGACCCACAGAAAGTTAGTTTTCCTTTAGCTTACAGCTAAAAGCTAGCACTAGTTTCTGAATTACTCTTAAATGAAGGCCTTTGTGCCTTTAGGAGCCTTCTCCCCAGCTCAGGAGCAGAAAGAGGAGAGAAGGGACACGCAACAAAATACTATTAAAATACAGCCCATCAAACCACACGGGTCAGTCTACTTTTTCCAACAGGCCTGATACAAGTGTCTTTCTTCACTGTAGTAATATAATAAAGTAGACAGGTAGTAGCTTACAGAAAAACTCTATACTCAATGCAGCATGCAAATGGGAATGAAATGAAAAACACCAAAACATCAAAGTGACACTGGTCTATTTGTACAAAATCAATACATCAATCTGTTGCCTTGACTATTGTATTTCTGAGTCGAACATTTTAAGTCACTTACCCATAGTTAACCTGCTGTCTGTGGTCTGGTGGTGACTGAGGGGAGCAGGTCTAAAACTCTTACAAAATTCCACAATTCCACATATTTCCTGCTGTGTCCTGTATAATAGGCATGCAGGCTGTCATGTGTGAAATAAAATGTCTCCAAAAAGTAAACAAATATTATATTATGGCTAAAAAATCCTGCTGGAGAGATGGCTGCTTTGAAATCTTTCACTCTGATTTTCCTGCTCTCAAAGCAGTCTCTTTCCCAGGATGCACAGGGGGATTTACAGTAGTACAGTTAAGATACGGTTGTCACTTGGTATTGCTCATTTTCCCATTGCAGATGACAGTATATTACCGTATAACCACCCTAATGCACTTTTTCTCTCCCACCCCTTTTCCCACCCCGGCCACATTCCAACAGTAAAATACTGTTGGAATGTGGTCGTTAATTTACAGGAAAGTCTTTTATATTTTATATATAGATTATAACTACAGAACAGGCAAAAGCACAATGTGTTTTCTCTAAGGGCTAGGGTTAATTGCACTTGTTTTTGATGCTCTGAGAACCCCCTCCCTTTGCTCTCCGTGCTCCGTAGTGAAACTGAGCTGTAGTCTATAGTTTTATATCATGCTTTTGTATATTTATGGGAAAATTGGTGAGATAGACTTGTAGACTTGTACAGGACTCGTACTGGCAACCGTTTACTCAAACATGCATGGGTGTTTTTGATGAACAACGTGGTAGAACACTTCAAAAAGTACATTTTGTATAATACCCTCTCTTCAAGATAAATATGATCTAGTTGCATCAGATTTGGCTTGAATGTTATAGTGAGATTAATTGCGTAGGTTTCTTCAGATACATACCCCTCTTATGCAGTAGAACTATGGAGCCTAAAACAACGCACATGGCCAGTTTTCATTGTATTTTCCATCACAATCTACCTCAGTCAGATTATAAATAGTTTTAAATGTGTAGTATAAATGTACAGACGTGTGGAGACCATTCCTTTGTAAATGTATGTTGGTTTCAATTAGCACCAGTTTGATAATAAAAGTTTTGTCCTTTGAGTATCAAATGAAATCTCCGAGTCTGATTTTAATTGGAGATGTTATTGCTTTACCTGAAATGTTCCACAGTATGACATTATACTTACTTATTATACTTGCATTTTCTCTTAATTACAGGTGTTTTTTTTGCTAAAACACAAAGAAAATATGCATTCTTACTGTGATCGCTGAGTTCAATATGTGGAAGATTTCAGGCCAGAGCATTAACATGATGACAAGCAGGTAGCAGACTCTCCCCTATAAAAGTTACACAGTGCCCCTTTAATTTTGTTAACTGAATGTTTAAACTTTTATTTGTACATTTCACATTCACCTGACCTATGGATGGGATTCCATGTCTCCCTCTCTATGTCATCAACATGTTTTAGGTTTCTACATTTTTGTCTTTTTCAAAAAATATTGTCAACTTTTTTTCACAAACTATCAAAGCTATTATTTATACTTGCCACAGAAAACTAGGCTAATATCCCAGGAATAATTTTCAAGTCATGAAAACCAGCCCTATGCACTTGAAAGGAACTGTACCTGATTCTTAAAAACATGAAAAACAGAACTAGTTCATTTTAAATGGTTTGCAGTGGTGCAAAGTTACTCCTCACTTACCATATGCATTCAAAGCATCCTAATTATTAACTGTGATGATTTTATAAGCATTTTTCACAACTCTCAGAGACCAGAGTGGAGTTTTACTATCACAATAACAGTAACAACTACTAGCATGCAAACACGCACTTCCTGATTATCAGACAATGTTGACCTCAAGAGCTGCTTATACAATATATTTACTGCGGAAAGATACATTTTGTTCAAATACACGGGGAAAAAATGGTACAGGTCCTTTAATAGTGACAAAAATATTGGCCTAATAAAAGGAATTGTGTTTTGACCAGAGAGAATTTTCCCAGCAGCAGGTCAAATGAAACCAATATAGTCGAGACAGTTTTATGATCATGACATGATTAGCCTACGTTGCATCCTACATCTCCTTCGTCACAAAGCACTCTGGGTAATCGACTCCATTTGTCTGCTGAGAGTGCGCTGTGACGGCTTAGGTAAATGTCGGAGTGCGGGCGGTTTGTTGATCGAGTGTGCTGACACGTAAAGCGCAGCGCACATATCAAGATGTAGGAAGTTCCCATGAGCAGAGGCTTATCCCACTGTAAACAATCTCCTCTGGTCCCTGCCTGATCTGTGACTCTGAGGGAAGCAGCCTTTTCCATTTATTGGTTTGTGGAGAAGAGAGAAAAAAATAAGGTCTAATTTAGCAGGGCAGCAAGATCGAATCAAAATGGACACAATTTAGTAAATCACAAAGGCTTCAATTTTGAAGTACCATAATTTCCTCCTCAAACAACAAAATCTCCTGTCTTATTCTGTATAAAAAACAGCTTCCTCTGTAGTTTAGATCTGTAAAAACATGTTCTGAAATGTGAGTCTTGTATTAGTTAGTCAGTTTATATTTCAATCTTTTTGACAATTCTTCTCATAGGCGTAGCTTTACATAGGACTGGTGGACATGTCCCCACCATTGCTGAGTTGACCAGGGACAGTCCCCACCAATATTCATGTCACCTGCAATGGCAGATCATGTCCAGACAGTAGTGATGCACAAGACGACCCGCAATGCTGTTAACCCACAGGTTAAGGCAGGTTAGATAACTCAAAAACAAGTAAAGCGGGTGGGCTGGGTCCAAACACTCACAAAGTGGAAGTGTTTTGAGCTCTGGGGTCGAATTTATAAAAAGCTTATGTAGATGATTCACGTGACGCCCAGGCAAACACCAAAGTACGGGAACAGGGTCACATGATTAATCTGATACGGCAGGCTTGATGTTGGTTACCATGTAACCTACTTACCCACTGCTACTACTGCTACTACAGCTACTACTGCTACTATGCAGAGAATGCATTTAAATATCAATTGTCTGTATTTTTAGTAGCAAAACAAAGCCCAACAAAATGTTGCCAAAAACACCGAACAGAGAAAGCCTAAGTCCCCAGTCCAGGCCCTGCTGCAGTTCACTGCGGAGCATCAGATGGAGGTGCAGATGGAGGCGACAACGGTGTGTTATGCCAAAGTGAAAGCTGGAAATATGGAAGTGACTATGTCTGGAGCCACCAAAGAGGAGGCCTTACACAGAGCTATGAGTCTAGCTCTGAAGAGGCTGAAGAAACAGATGAGAAGCACCAGAACAGGTCCAGGGCTGGAGGAGAGAGATCAGGCAGAGGAAGACAGGACTGAGGAGTAGGAGCACCAAACTGGGTCAGGCTGTTCCTGTGAGTGGGAGGTGGAAGCAGAGAGAGAATTCTGTGTGCATTGTTTAATGTCTGAGAAGAGTGAGGAGGACTCTCACTCAGACAGTGCGGAGGGGGGCAGAGGAGGAGAAGCAGGGTACAGAGGAAGAACTAGGGGAGCAGAGAGAGATGGAGAAATCAGGTGCTGGTCCAGAGGAGGAGGAGGTGCAGGAGGAGGAGAGTGACTCAGGAGATGCCAATGTCCACTACCTCCTGAAGAGCACCCTCCAATTTCCTCAGGAGCCATACATCTCTATGAAGAAGTTGAGGAAGATGGGATAACTCCTTTCCCCATCACCTTCACCTCCAACTTTCTTCACCGCAAGAAGATGTTTCACTGCAAACTCAGGGCTTATAAGTGGAATACGGATACTGAGAAAGACCCATGGAGCAAGGAGCAGAGACGAAGAGCCAAGAGATACATCTCATGTGAGGTGGTCCAGTGCTATTTCTCTGCGCCTAAAGACCTGTCCGTGTCCTTGGAGCTGATGCAGAGGATCATGATGAAGGCCACAGATGAGCTGTGGGATGAATTTAAGACACGCTTGGGCCGATTTAAATGAGTCCAGTGACCAGGAGAGTTCTTCTGGACCTCCCTCGATGCTGCAGAGGCTCAGAAGCTGGACCACAAAGAAAATAGGACTCCTGATGGGGCGACCAGACGAGGTCATAGGTCTGTCCAGGTTGAGTCTTCGGATAGACCTAGTTTAGTCCTGGGCTAGTTCTTGTTTAGTCCTGGGTTAGACCTCATTTCGTCCTGAGTTCTTCCTAATTTCTCCCTAAGTTCTTTGAAACCTGTTTTTGTTATGAAGAAAAAGTTTTTTTCAAGATTAATTCATAAAAAATAAATAAAAATAAAAAAAATAATAAATGTTAATAATCAAATAACATATGGTCACATTTTTGTATCCATTTCAAGGCACTTTCAGTGTGGAAAAGGTGAAAAGAAATCACTTACCCATTCACACACACACATTCATACACCAGGGTATGCAGAAACTATCTATTTCAGGCTGCAGGACACAGAAGACACAGGGGAGGGACACTAGGGCTGTTACTCTGACTGTGACTTTGACACTGGACCTGTTGAGCTGCACTTAGATGTTTGTTCTATTATTATTTTGAGATTATATATATTTGAGCACTTATTCGAGGTCTCACCCAGGCTCCTTTTGCTTTCCTTTTCCAGACAAAAGCAATAACATCTCCATGGTGACAAGCAAGGGCAGTCCCTCCTCCGAAAAACTTACTGTACCTTTAAAGAGAGACTTAGGGTTAGCGTTATGTAACTGTGCTAAAACCATAGACTGTATAAAGAAGTGGACTGACCGCGACCAACTGCGAGCATCATAGCATATCATACCAACCAAAGAGCTAATCAGGAGCAAGAGTTTTGAAGGTAATGCTCCTTCCCACCTGCACCGCTGGTTTGGCAGGGAGCAGGCACTTAGCAACGCTGTCATTCAAACCTGTTGCTAATGCTAGCAGGAGCAACCTCAGTGAAAGAGGGCAGCTCATTGGTCTGTTATTAATGTCAATATTTTAATTTATGGACAAAATAGCTAAATAAACCCCGGGATCGTGTAGAGTGGGTTAATACGAACATTTTAAGACCAAAATGGTTAGTTACAGAGGGAGGGGCGACAGTTTTTTAATAGAAAGTGAGTTGGAGCCAGAGTCAATGGAACCGGAAGTGGCCCCATGCTCACTAATGTGGAACGCTACCACAGTGCAATTCATTCATCACACCAAATTATTGATCTCGCTAAATCTTCCACCCTAATGTAAAACAGAACTCCATTTTTAACCCTAACCCCAACTACTACTCTTTCCTGTTTTTAAGGTCAGTGTATTGTTGTGCACTGACCCTGTTCAAATAAAAGCATACCATACCATACATATGCAAATGATTTGATTTGCTATTGAAAATATAAGAACACACTTGGACACTGTTTTTGCTCTGAACCTTCGTTTTGCTGTTTCATACAAACAAAAATATCTCATTCGAATGGCATTAATTAAAGCATGTCAAACTTTGCTAACCTTTTGTTTCATAGTCCATGTCATTGCCAGATTTGGAACTTTATCCGATTTGGCACTATTTTTCAAACCGAGCGTGCCCAGAAATTGAAATGCAAAATTGGCGCAAGTATTTTAATTTGCTATAGTAACCGTACTTAGAGCAAACCAAATTTTTGAGATTAATTCAATTAAATTTACTCTTAGCATATAAACCACTTTACTGATAAAGTCCATGAAAATTATGTATTTAAACTGTTAATAAACATTAGAAAACAGAGCAAAGCTGAAGTCAGACTTCAGTAAAACCTTGATGATTCTGGTCAAATATGATTGTTGTTGTTTCTATTTCTAAGAATATGTGTGAAATATAAAATTGTCAAACTTTGATATGAATATATTTAAGCTTAGCAATAGTTGTGGCTACAGCGACAGAACACAGGGTTCCAAATCGGGCAATGACAGTCCACGTTAACTTGCACACTTAGCATTAGCACCGTCTCTTGTTATGATCCACTTTAGCTTTCACACGTAGCATTAGCATCGTCTCTGTTTGTGTTGTGTTGATGGTGGGCGCTTCCTGCGGTTCCTGATTGTTGTTGGGTTTTTCGTTTGCAGCTTGAGAACATTTGGGCGAGCGTCTGCCGTACCTCCTTCTGCCAGAAGGCATAGACCAGGGGGTTGAGGAGCGAGTTGGACAGTCCCAGTAGAAACAGATACCCCTCGAGGAGCTGTGTGAGCTGACAGCCTCCACACAGCAGCTTCACCAGGCCAGTGATGAAGAAGGGGCACCAGAGAAGCAGAAAGCAGCCCACCAGCATGGCCACGGTGCGCAGGGCCCGGACGTGACTCCAGTACGGGCTCTTTGGCTGTGAGATCAGGGAAACAAAAAGGATTTACAACATTATGACATCACTGTGTTTGGAAGGAAACAAGCGATCAATGAGAATGTTTGTTTAGGCGTCCTGCAGCGGCGGATAAAACACAGGATTACTACTACCACAATGCACTTCACCCACCTTGCCTAGTGTAAATGTGGTCTGTGAGTATGAGTGTTGTTGATGGTTGGAGGGGCCAATGGTGCAGATTGGCAGTCTTGCTTCTGTCAGTCTGCTCCAGGGCAGCAGTGGCTACGATAACCAAGTATGGAGTGAATGAATAATGCACTGTAAAACACTTTAGGTGTTTTGAAAGGCTCTATATAAATCCACTGTGAGAGAGAAATTGCATTTCTGTGCTGTATCAAGGGTACTCACTGCCAGCTCAGTTAACTTGGCCTAAGTCATCAGAGGTATAATACTCCCTACAAGGGAAGCATAGCCAGACTGGACTGTACTAGACTAGAATGGACTATACTATCACAGTGTCTTGAGGGTTCATGTCTCCGGGTGCTGGGCTCTGTACTGATGATAAAATGGATTTGTTCCATACTGAGTATAACATTTCCATGAACATAAGCAGGTGTCAGACCCTCCTCCATAAAAGTTCCCTAGTGCACTTTTAACACAGTTTTCTATGTCACATGTCGATAAATAAATAATAAATACCTTTAAATAACATTGTCTGTTCCACATTTTGTTGTTTCAGTGGCTTTAAAATGTACCTTGTTGTGGTGTTCTGCAGTGCCGCCGTGCTCACTGCTCCTGGACCCTGCCTGTCTGACCTGCAGGATCTGTCTCTGGTGAGAACATGCGATCTTCAGGATGTCCAGGTAGATGTAGAGGAAGACAGAGACCACGGGGAAGAAGCAGACGCTGTACAGTATAATGATCCCCACGTCGTAGATCACAGAGAAGAAGTCACAGAAGCCACGGTACAGGTCGGCCTGCAGAGCCGGCACTAACACTGCAACAGGAGTGTACAGGCATTATTTAACTGTTATGTTCCACAGTAAGGCATTAAACTTATTTTTCTCCATGACAAGCAAGTGGCACCACCAGGGCAAGTTACGAGTAAGACCTGTGGAGAGGGGAGGGCACTCACAGTAAAATTGATGTTTTTAAAGGTGTTGTTTCTGCAACATCCAACATCATAGGTATTATTCCTGATCATCAACTCGGCTGTGAATGTGCTTTAGACACAATGCCAAATGACGTTTAGCTTAAGCAGCTCCATGAATTCTCACAATAATTGAGTTCACAAACTCACAAGAATCCATGTTGTCAGGCTCACATTGATTAGTTTGAGCTTGAATTCACTGTTGGCAACACATGGCAGCATTGTGATTTGGGGCGGGTTATTTAGGAAGCACCCAAACAAACCAAAACAAACAATGGCGACACTATTTTAGCTGAAATATGGACTATTTTGGTTTGGGGAAAAAAGCTAAAGCAATCAACTACATTTAGCATGTCTGATTTCTTTATTCACTCTGCTGTTGTGACACTTCAACCCATCATCTTAAATTATTCTACTGAACAGCCTGTCTTTTCTCAAACTGTAAATATGAGCTCTTCCTCACCTGGCAAGAACCCCAAGGCAAAGGCACAGACCCAGAGAGAAGCCAGGGCCCAGAACGCCACTGCTCTGCCCGACCTCTGTGCGTACCTGCAAGTGCATATGGTTAGACTACAATTTCACAAAAACATAGTAAACATCATTATATTAAGGTTTTTATAATTTTGCTTCCTGGTTGGACACGGGCAGCACATGTGACATATGTTGAGGTAATTCCATAACTGTTACACTAGTTATGTTTAGACAAATTAAATGAAATTATAACACTTTTATTTTGTTAAATGAAGGTTTAAACTGTCAGAAAAAATCCTTCCTTGTGCATAAATTGTATTTTGGATGGACTTTTCCGTGTTGATGACATAGGTAGAGGGATTCTGTTTTAGAACTCAGTGCTATCTCCTGTGTTTTTGCACTTTCCCACTTTTCCTCACACTTTTTTTTTTTCACAAACTGGCATGTAAAGGTACAGTATGTGACTTTCTGGAGGTGGCATATCACCTGCATGATTCCATGAAAATAGAAAGTTAAAGCCTTACTTTATAACATTCTTCATGGAGATAAATAAGTTTTATGCCGTATTGTGGAATATTATAGCCAAACATTTCCATGGGAAAAAAAAAAATAAACAGGAGAAGGCCTCAGGTTTGCGGAGATGCAGGCCCACTCACAGTGGTATATTCCCACTGAACATGAATTGCGCATCAAAGGCAAGTAATTTACATGTTACCTTATGTAAAGGCGCGTAAGTTCTGCGGCGCAAATTAAGTGAATTGAGCAACGCAATTCCCGCGTTTAGCTTCAAAGCAAATTTAGCAGCACGATAGAGCGAATCAAGCAAGTGGATAATTCGACAGAATTTGAACTTTCTGTATCTATTCGCATCAATCAATCAGGGACCGTGTTTTGATACTAGGGGATGATTGAACCATAGCATAGCTTCAGTCATCTCCGAGTAGACATTTTCAAAACCATCATGTACTTATGTCTGTCATTCTTGTTGGTATTGTCATATGAATAATATGAGATAATATTAATATTATCTAATAATATGAGATAATATTAGATGGCAACATAGAATAAATGTGCAGAGGCCAAGTAAAAAATGCTGTTTGCTGGATGTAGCCCATGTAGTTCAAGTCTGCCATTTTTCAAAATGAAAACAACAGACGCAGAGGGCATCGCGCAGCCGCAGTTGAAGCGCACAGAGAAAATTTATTGGCGCGACCAAATTCCCAAACTTGAGCGTCCTTGACGCTCGAATGTAGCGAGTGACTCAAAAAAGGTAAGCGTCCAACTAGGGGTGTTTGACGTGACTTTTTTCTCTTAATTTGCGTGTTAATGGAAATGTGGCCTTAAGGCTGCAGGTTTTTCTATGTTTTCAGTGCTATAAACCCAACCCGAAAAAAAAACAACAAAAAAACATGCTTTTATTTTAATCTATTTTTTGGCTAAAAAGTTACATGTTACTGTGGCTTTAACTGATGTAAAACTATGCTAATTATTTACCACAAGTAATATCCCACTACACAGAGTAATAATTAGAAAAACATGACATACTTTAAGGGCATTTTGATGGCGGCATATCGGTCCAGCGATATCAAGAACATAGACATGATGGAGGCGATGCACGGAGAACTCACGAATGTCATCCGCAAAAGACACCTGCCCCGACCCTGACTGGCGGCCATGTTCGATCTGCTCTGTGTAGCATTATTGTTAGCATCTTCTGTGTTAAAATCCTCCGCGGCTAAACCTGTGATGGCGACTCCAACCAACGTGTCCGCTACGGCCAAGTTCAGCACGAAACACCAACTTTGACGTTTCTTTTTGAGGAGGATTTTGAGTAGAGCCGCAGCAACAAGCAGGTTGGTGGAGATGATGGCGCAAGAGGCAGTGATCAGAATGACAGCCATAATCTGAGGTTGGAGGGCGACAGTAGAGGAGCAGTGGACAGTCTGAGAGGAGTCAACTGGAGCAGCATGGGCAGAAGGTGAAGCCAGAATGGACATGTTTGATAAAAATAACTGCAGAAAATACCAAAAAAAACTTTACATTTTCAGACAAAGTTGAGGGATAAAAAATATATATATTATTTCAGTTTCATGAGTCAGTTCAGTGGTGTTACCAGTCCTTCGCAAAATCTAAACCTCCAATGGTCCATAGGAAAATTTTTAATAAAAACGTATGCAGAAGTCAAAATTGCTATTTCAGTAGTGCTGCAATGTATTGGCAAGTACAACTGAATTTAAACAAAAAAATAAATTAAATAAATAGATAAATAAAAATAGAATCTTATTATTGAAACATAAATTGCAAATCTGATCAGAATGCTCGTCAGAGAAATCACAATTAGATATTTTTTCCAAATCCAAAGAAATATCCAAATTCGTCTAGATTACAAAAGCACTCAAAACTCAGCTGTTTTAATCCATGTGGACTTGAAAATCTATTTTAAAATAAAAGCAGTTTGTAGATTTGTCAGAAAAATCACAAAGTGTCTATGTATGTTTCCAAAATTGCTGAGCCGTCCCAGGTTTTCTTCATAGAGTTCGTCTTGTCCTTTGTCTCTGTGAAGATGTGGACTGAATGAGAACAAACTGCACAGCGACAAGGACCGCCCACCTGTGCCCAAGCCCCGCCCAATGTTCAAATATGGTCTGGTATGTTTGAGGAAGTTACGTTTTTATGGTGTTTTTTATTTGGTCAACTAGATCACAGTATCTGTAATCATTACAATCTCATGTGATTAAAGGAACTGTACCTCATTTTTACTGCCTTAAAAATGTATAAAACAGAACTACTAGTTCATTTCAAACGGTTTACAGTGGTCCAGAGTTATTCCTCATTTACCTTATGCATTCAGAGCATCCTAATTATTCACCACAATAACTTTATAAGCATTTTTCACCACTCTCAGAGACCAGAGCAGAGATTTGCTGTCACATTGTGACGGTCACAGTAAAGATATAACAACAACTAGCATGCTAATGGGCACTTCCTGTTTCTCTGACAATAAAACCCTTTACAATTAGATGCAGACAGTACAAAACTGACTTATTTTAACCTCAAGAGCTGCTTATACAATATATTTGTACTTGGGGAAGACACATTTTGCTGAAATACATGGAAAGAATCTGGTACAGGCCCTTTAAAGGTGCACAATTAACATTTTCTGGGGAGGGGTTTTACCAGGAAAAGAATTGGTACAGGCCCTTTAAAGGTGCACAATTAACATTTTCTGGGGAGGGGTTTTACCACATGCTTGCCTCCATGGATTTTTTTTTTTCCTGTAATGTTCCACAGTATAGCATTAAAGAAATATATCTTGCACTTATCCAATTACAGATTGGTTTTATTGCTAAACAAAAACATGTATTCTGTGTGATCTGCATCCTATGGACAAATCAATCATCATTTCCATGGAGACGAGCAGGACCAGAAAAGTTACATAGTGCACCTTTAATTAAACCTAAAACATGTGCATTATCATAGCTGTCAGTAGGTAAACAGCGCTAGTTAAACTCTAACCACACTGACAGAAAACACGGAGCTGATGGAGCCATTTTCCGGGAGATTTGACACAATAACAGGCTAACGATGTTTCCACAGCCGAACACTCAAAACATCATCTGGACTCAGAGAGGAGACAGACGCACTGCAGTTAACACATACAAGCTTATACTCAGTGTTACAGTCAATTAACAAACTTTCGCCACCTAAAATAATGGTGTTTCCTGTTGCTTTTTTGACCATTTAGGTAACTATGATAATGATTTTGATAATCCTTCCTGATCTGAAGGATTTTGTGAGGACCTTTTCCCATTCAAAAGATATAATATTTAGATTTGAATTGAGTTATTGCTACAACAACGAAGAACTGTTGCATGCCAAATCCTTCAAATCAGCAAGGAATCCTTATGCCTGAAACCCATACCTCAAGTGGGTCAAAAACCTGGGGCAATAGTTAACCAAATTTGTGTTCATTGTTGTTGCTTTTTTGTGTATCAGTTTTCTGTTCCAGTTTATTTTTTTATTATTATTATTATTTTTTTAATAGTAGTTTAGTATCTTAACTTAACCGTACCACAGACATTCGGTAGCATTCTGGTGTAAGGAAATACACTGGATGAAAGGGAGGTTTGGATCTGGAGGTGAGAGGACAGGGGCATTCAATAGGGCATTCTGCAGCGTCTCAAATGCAGCGTGGCACTCCTCTGATCATACAAAAGACTCTCTTTTTTTTAGAAGGCGGAAAAGGGGTGCTGCAGTGCAGGAGAAACCCTTCACAAGACTCAGGAAACTCTTAAGATCTGAGACACAAATGGGAATGGGCCAGTCTCTGATAGTTTGCACTTTATCGTCCAAGGTGCTCACACTGCCCTTCCCTATCTTGTGGCCCAGTAAAACCTTCCCAGAGACCTCATGCCTCATGAAACAGCATTTTTGGGGGTGGATTTTGAGTCCATCTGCCATAATCTGCTCCAGGACCCATTTAAAGGAACGGAATGCAGACTCAAAGAAGTCTCCATGTACCAAGATGTCCTCCTGACTGTGAATGTCAGCCAGAACTTTGTCCATTAGTCTCTCAAAAGTTGCAGGGGCATTTAAAGGCAGAAAGCGAGAACTTTAAACTATAGTCCCTTAGGTGAAGGCAGTCTTTGGACGGCCATCTGGAGCAAGGGGGGACCTGCCAGTAACCGCTACATAGGTCTAGAGAAGAAAACCGTGTAGAGCCTGCCACAGAATCCAGGGTCTCATCAACACGTGAAAGTGGGTAAAGATCCTTCTTGGTCACATTATTGAGAGGCCTAAAATCCACACAGAAGCGGCAGTCAGTTTTCTGTTTCTTTGGGACCATTAACATAGGAGCAACCTAGGAGCTTGTTGAGAGCTTGCCCTGCCTTTTACATTTCCTACAGAGACTTGTCTGCAGCGGCTTGTCTTGCCAGTGGAAGCTGCAGTTCTCCAGTGTCAATGCTGTGCTCAATGAGGTCAGTCCACACATCCTCCTCTGACATGGAGAAGCTCTTTAAACTCAAACAGCAACTGCCAGAGCTGCTCCTGTTCTGATTCACAGTTCCTACCCCAGATCTCTCTCACCATCTCCAACGCTTCTCTCTGATCAACGTGTGGAGGCCCGTCTGTGTTTCTTTGGGGTGGGGAAGGGTGGGCAACAACAGGCAGTGTGGTTTGAGGGCACTGAGCGATACACGGGGCAACTAGTTTGGGGACGTTGTTTGTGCATTTGAATGGTGTGGTTGTCTGGAAAGATTAAGGTGCCTCATTTGATGTCAATTATGCAGTCCAGGGCCCTCAGGGTATCAAGGCCCAGTATACAGTCTTCCAAATCTGCGACCCACACCGGACAGCAAACTGCGTCTTTTCCCACCCATAGTCACTGTAGTCTCGACCGGCCACAGGGGCCCATTCATCAATCACAATTGAAATTTAATTGAATTGAAGCAGCTGAGGAGCAGGTATCCACTAGTGCAGAGCAGCTCACATTTCCCACTGTTATGGGTACGTACCAGCATTCCCCAGCTCTTGTGTGGCCCACCACAACAACATGTTCTTTATTCCCTGAACTGGTCTAGCTCTGGAGTAGTTCCAGGCTATGTGTCCTGGCTGCCCACAGCTCCAGCAGATCATCTGATGTCCTGGCTTCTTCTCTAATGTGATGGCACACATCAGCTGAATAAGTTCACTCAGCTCGGAGGTCTCTGATGGTTTGGCCTCTGGGACACCTGTCATATTTACCTGCATTTGGTCCCTCAAAGCAGTCCGTGTGTCAGGGTGCTCAGCAGCTTCCTCTCTGTAGCCATGTCCAATGTTTCTTGTAGTGATCTAGGGTGAGCCAGGAGTGTTTGTATCCGCAGGTCAGACAGCTACAGGGCCTGTAAGGAATTATTCCAAGGCAGCTCAGACTGTATGGCAGGTGGCATGCAATGAACTAGTCCTTCGATGTCATTGGTCAGTGCCCTGAGTCACCAGGGCGACCGCGGCGGTTAGACAGTTCTGAGTGAAGCACACTGGAGGTGGGGCAGGACCCGAACCTTCTCTTCAAACCCCCGACTAAAGCTCGGTAGTCACATCTGGCTTCAGGACTCAGGAGGAGCAGACTAGACAAGGCATCCCCAGTGAGACACAATCAGCCTTGCTGACTGGGAAGCGGAAGGTGAATCTTCGGTCACACGGAAACATCTTCAACCAGTAGCTCAGCAGAGGCGAGGTTAGCTTAACTGAAACTTTACAGAGGAGGTTTGGCTCGTCACATTTGACATCAATAGTGTAAGGCAACACGCCTCATTTCTTCTGGTTGTTTATATTCTAAACACAGGGGCTGCTGTAGGCCGTAACCCACGACAAAACAAGAGCAAAACAACAGCAGTCAACTCACTAGAGCCAGTCTCCAAAACAGAGCAGAAACTGACGAATAAAACCTTCACATCAACTTGTCGGCATAACATCCACGTGTCACATACAAAAGCAGTTACATTAACAACAAAAGGTGTCAACTCTGAACTAAACACAAAATATCATATCATCACAAAACTTAAGATACACTTTATATACACATTTTTATGTATGTTATCAAAACACACCTGATTTTGAAGACTGAAGTTTTAGAGAATGTCCCATGTTTTCATTTATGCTAAAAATTATATAAAAACTCTTGTTTGATGTACTGACTTGCTGGGTTGCAATATGTTGGCACCTATTGCCACTGGTGGAAGAAGTACTCAGTACTTTTATGTTATTACGTTACACCACTGCTATTCCAACCTCTCTGTGTACTCTGTGTCATTGATTAAAAACTAGAAATTATATTATTGCTGTTATTAAGTTAATAAGGGTAGTTGGTTTAAATCCCGTTGCTTGATTTTTTTTTTCTTTTTATTAACTGGGACAACAGCACAGCCGATAGATTGCGTCCATGTGACAACAATTTGCTGTTTAACTGTCAGATTACAGATTTGTTGACCTGGTTTA
The DNA here is from genome assembly GCA_000787095.1 of Periophthalmodon schlosseri. NCBI lineage: Eukaryota > Metazoa > Chordata > Actinopteri > Gobiiformes > Gobiidae > Periophthalmodon > Periophthalmodon schlosseri. Next base: position 43,933 of record JACM01072773.1, read on the forward strand.
TGGTTAATATCTTTGTAATTACTAGGCCTATCCACATGAAACAAACTGGCACAAAGTTCAACATCTTCTTTGTCAGTTTAAAGAATAAAGATATAATAAAGATTAATATGACGAGTTTGTGGAGCCAGTCCCAAACAAATAATGATAAGGTTCAACATTTGTGGATAATATATTTGGATATTTCTTTCAAGAACAGTAAATCTCCCATAGAGTTAGATAGACCCCTGCTCTCCATCTGAAACTATGACATCATCAAATTCTAGAACGTGAACACAGCCTATTAACCACACAATGCCGTATCTTCTATGAGCTACTGGATGGTTCAGGCTTTTCACTGGTCCATGGACGTCAGCATTATTGTGGCTCTGGCTCTGTACATGTAAACAAAACAGGGACACCACTTTATACACGGCTGACAGCTTCGAGAGGAAATATATTGTCTGTTGTTTTAGTAATTTGAAGTTTCTTGGACTAAAATCAAATAAGAGGACGAGCAACACTGGTGAGTTCATGTTTCTAGGTTGCATTCACGGCTTTCTGGAATATGGTACTGAAATTTCAGGGGTGTATGTCTATGGTTGGTTTAAAGAAATATTCAAATTGAACAGCTATATATGTTGAATCTTATCATTATTTGTGATCATTTTCTGGAATTGGGTTCACAAATTTGCCATATAAATCCTGTTATTTAAGTTGGCTTCATATGACAACAATCAGGCTTTTGTGATTGAATAATGCCGCCATATTTTGAAGCTTTTGTAATTCAGTAATTACAGAAATATTAACCATTAGTTAATATTGTGGTGGTTTTTTTAGACAGACATTTTCATTAGTGAGGTGTTTGACATGTTTTGGATGCTTGCTGAGAGCCATCTTCTGAACTGTCCCTGTAATAACTGCTAGGTTTCAGATAACATCAAAACAGTCTAGGCATATAATGTTAAATTTTGATGAAGCTAAAAATGAATATTGTTAGTTCTTGGGTCTAGTCACTAATAGATTAGGTTTAGCATTTTGGAATTCACCCTTTTGATATTTCATAGCAAAGAGCAAAGTTATCATAAGAAAATCACATTATAGAAACTGAAAAACGCCATCTATTGGTGCCATCCTTTGGGACAAGCAAGCAATGCCACCAGGCCAAGTTACAGCTCAGATCTATGGAGAGGTTAGCCTGCTCTTAGTAAGAATGCATGTTTTTCAAGGTTTTTCAGCAGTAAAAATACACGTAAAAAAAACCCCAAAACAAACACACAAAATAGGTACGTTTATTGCCAACATATGCGGAATATTTTGCAAAACAATAACATCTCCACAGAAGCAGGTGACAGACCTCTCTTTAGCACGTTTAACAAGATAATCTATCTTTTGAACGGTCAAAAGTCCCCAAAGTGGCATCTATAACAGCATCAAACAAAAGTCATTTCCGGGTGCCAGCCTTTTTCTTGTTGATGATGTTACATATTTTCATGAAGCTGGTTTGAATTTGACCTTTGACCTTTATAGGCTAACGATGTCTTTGAGGGCCCAGCTGGTTTCCATGGTGCTGTGTTGTGTTTATGGAGTGGCGTCTCTCTTCTGTTTACGTCCAAACCGCAACAACTGGCTCTCTGTGGGAGGGAGGTGAGTCTCAGGTCTAGGGCTGCACAATTAATCACAATCAAATCGAATGGACACAGCAAAGGCTGCAATTTTTGAAGTACCATAATTTCAATTAGAATTTTTACCCAAATCGTTCAACTCTACTCAGGTCTACACTTTACATGTTTATGAATGTGTTCATGAACAAAGACTTATTATCATAATGTGACGGTTCTAAAATTATATCTTGACTATTTTTGAAAACAAAAATCACATTATTAAAGTGATAGTATGTAACTTTCTGGAGGGGGAAAGTCAACTGCGTGATTCCATGGAAATAGAAAGTTAAAACAGGAGGAGGCCCTGCTCCAGGCCAAATAAGAGTCAGATTTGTGAAGATGCAAGCCCACTCTCAGTAAGGACGCATATTTTTCTGTGTTTTGTCAGCGCAATAAAAACATCCATAATGAAAAAACATGCTTTTCTTTTAGTCATTTTTTGGCAAAACACTAAGGCTTTAAAAACAACTATTGGTATGTTGGCAACTGGATCATAACATGTGAATCATTGTTGACGTATTATTAATTTTTGAATTTCTGTTTGCAGGAGTCTGTCCTCCATATTGCAGCACATTTCTCAGAGATTCTTTGGTTTGCTCCGAACGTCTCTATGATCCACAGAAAACACGAGAGTTGAAGCCTCGTGCTTTCAATGCGTCACTTCCTCCTGAGGCCAGCAGAGGGAGACAGACACTGAATCTGAGCAGAGGCACGAGATGTGTCCTTATTTTGTGGTATTGTAAACTATTAAAATGTTAAATTAAAATACAAAACCTTAAAAAGTATTAAAGCACTATATTGCATGTATCATTTAAGAGCTGGTTATGGAATGCAAATAATCCAATTGAGTTTTGGCATCAAAAATAAGTGTGAAATTGAAATTTTAAAATTAGATGTTTTATTTTTTTGTACTAAAAATCATAACAATGTAGAACTTTCCCAATGTTTTCCCAAGGCCCTCCCAAAGCTTTGTTTTCACTGACTAAGTCCAGCTGTCATGATCAACTTCAGTTGTTGCCAGAAAAATACAGAAAACCAAAAGATGACAGCTGTAATTATGAATTAATTAACTTAATTACAACAGCATTTTACATTGGGCTCATTCATTACAGCATAGTACATATACAAAAGCAACCTGAACCACAATTGGTCTCGGTCTGAATGCGAAAATCCAACATTTAACCAAACCTTCCTCCCTTGAATTCATGTTGCATCCCAAATGTCCAGTTCTAACACAATCAAATTTAAGTCAAATCTCTTAGACACTGTTTGCCTGTTGTTAACCAAGCAGACCCCTGATTGATGGAGAAATAATGTTACAGAGGATGTGGTGAAAGTGAAACCGTAAGTTAAAGTGGAATGCACATTGGATATTGGCACAGACTGGAAAGGGCTTTGGGCGGGTCTGATAAGATGAAGGTGATGATGAGGTCAAATAGTGTAAGTGAGACTGCTTTGTTTAACATGTAAACAATGTCTAAAGGAAGTCAAACTAATGCTGGTTCATATATGAGACAGGGTTTATAGTTTTTTGCATTGTGGATATGAAATGTAAAGTAAAATGTGTAATTCGATAATATGCTGCTGGTTTTAATCAAACATGAAATGAGTTTGGGGTGTATTTTTATGTGATGTGTGGCTTAAGAAAAGGCCTAGACCTGTAGACAAAGGTGGGTAGAGTACTCAAATAAGTGAGTAATTGTTGGGACATAACATCTCATTTATAATTTGAAGTGAATGTCATTTGAAGGAGAGAACATTAAATAATGCACAAAATCTGGTATTTTCTAACAGACACAAAAATGAGAAACAAAATCATATCTGGAGGAGTGGTGCAAGAAGTACAGATGTTCATATCATTTCATATTGTCGACATAAAGCTTTTGTCACTTGTAGACTTACTCACAGTGAGAAGAGGAAGCACAACTTTTACTCAAGTAAGAGTACTGTTACTTCAATAAAGCATATTGTTCAAGTAGAAGTAAAAGTATGCTGCTAGAAAAGTACTCTCAAAAGTACAATTTCTTTAAAAAGTTACTCAAGTAAATGTAACTACACAGCTCTGCCTGTAAACCATTTTGTAAGTAGACTTTTCTTAAACTGGTTTTACAAATGCTGTTTTGTTTGCCAACCACATATGGGAACAAGTTAAATGTCAATAACAAACCTTTCGGCTGTGCTGATTCTCTGGATTGTATTTTATACTCTTTGGAGTTGATCTAAAATAAAATAATTGTTTGTTTTGTCTGTCATTAATTTGTTAATTTTTTTGTATTCTTTATTTTCCCCAAACCTTGAAATGTTAGCATTTGTCAAATAGCTTATTCCCACCTGTAGTCCACTCCAGGCTAGAGTTAGGCTACAGCTACTTTTTGTTCTTACTAAAGTGCATTTATATGTATCTTATAAAACACCAGTTTAAAATGTTTACACACCTATCTTTGTTTTGCACTTATCTTTCAGCTGCCTTCAGCCTAAAAAAACATGGTCCCTCAAATAAATAAATATTATTTGCATTTTTTTTTTCTTCTTCTCCAATAGACTTTAATTCTCGTTGGAATAATCAGGTCCTTCACTGTAGTAGTAAAAAACATTTGCCTTTTATTTTGAAGCTTCAACTTCCTGTTGCTATGACTACCCTCCTCTCTCCATTCACCTGTCAAAACAAAATAAAACAAAATGGACTAAAATAAAACACTATTTCTCTTTGGGATAAAATAAAAAAAGAAAATAGCTCTTGGGATTGTGACATCACACCTAATAGAATTTTCAGTGACCCTAATGTTAAACCAATGGAGATTATAAGTCGCTAAACACTAGCCTTAGCGCTCATTCAAATGTTTACTGACACTATGGAGAAATTTTGCACGATTTTCTCTTTTATTTTGAAGCTCGGACTTCCTGTTGCTATGACTACCCTCCATACCCTCCTGTCTCCGTTCACCGTTAGCTCATGGTAGCGATATCAGCAGCAACTTTTGTATTTTTCCTCCACCAAAGTCCCGCCATGTTTGGGCTTTGGACCATGAAAGCTCAGCCCGAGGGGAGGACGTGTTTTTAACGAGCAGCAGCAAGGTGAGTGATCCTTTGGTGGTTTTGTTTTTTTGTGGTTTAACTTGTTGCTGAGCGTTCTGTACTGAAGTGTTAGCGGTTAGCATCAGAGCACTATAAGCAGCGCAGGGTGGATTTTATAGCATCTTTTTTTTAATTGAATTGTTAGTATTTTTACACAGCCATAAATGTCATAGGATACACTTCGAATAAACACAAAATGTACAATTCCATGTAGAATATTTACAGTAAATACGAACTTAAACCGGATCAGCTGTCATATAGCACATGCCCGCCCAAGTTTCGACGTTAGCCAATAGAAATGCAATGTGAATGATTGACGTATCCACCAGTCAATAGGATTTCTGCATTAGTGTCCTGTTTACGCATTTATAACCGCAGCTAAAATATACAGTGGTTTAAAATGCATCTTATAATTACGAATAATTTTGTTTTAGTGTGCTACAAAAAACGTAATTTTCGTTGTTGATAAAGGAAGATGCAACCGGAAGTATTTATTTAAAAAAATATATTAATTGCAATAAATGTACAGTTTAAACAACAACGATGAACTGAATAACGTGTGTGGTTGTTCTTAAAATTATACTGGAAATGCTGGAAATACATAAATTAACGCCCGCCCTGCAGGAAATATAAGCCAATAAGAATTCTCCGTGCGTGATTGACAGGTCTCTTAGCCAATAGAAACACCACAACAGAGGACTGGGGCTTTGTGGGCTGCTCTTTGCGCTGCAGTCCGCGGAGATGCTGATGCTGAGGCAGAGCCCGTGTTGACTCGCAGCTAGCCTTGGTTCATTTTTAGTTTAATCTCAATGTTTCTCGAGATGTTGTGTGTTCTGAGGCTGCAGCCTTACTTTGACCTGTGTGTGGGCGCGGTCCTCTTGGTTCTAGCAGGTCTGCAGCAGGTGGAAGCCGACTCCGCAGCCTCTGCCTCCGGCTCTGAGTCCGACATGGCCAGCCTGAACTGGAAGCCCTTCATCTACGGGGGAATGGCCTCGATTGTCGCAGAATTCGGTACGTGATGCATGCGCCACTGCACACAGATTAAACTATATGATAAACAGTGAGTGATCCCAAAGTGCCCAGCGAGTAATTGTACTGTGATATAAACATTATTGTAATACAAAATAAATAGCATTAGATGCAAGATGTTCTAACAAGCGCAAATGAAAATCCTCTATAGATCCCACAGGCTGTATTTATTAGTATTAGGGTTGTCAAAAGTATTGAAAATCAGATACTAATAGATACTAAAACTAATATCAAAACTAGATACTCATTTGAGCTGGTATTCATACTAAAAAAGTAAAAAAAAAAAAAAAAAAAAATCACATTCACAAGACAGAAATGAACCTTTCTTGAATAGCTTTAGAATGATCTTGAGCTATATCAGAACAAGTATAAGACCACATACACCTGTGCGACTGAGCGATTACACAGCTATAAGGCCACATGGTAATATAAAAGAATGTACTACGATTTTATGTTGAAAATCACATTCTGTTGTCTAAATAAAGAGTGTTTTTCATCACCAAAAGAATGTATACGATTTTATGTTGAAAATCACATTCTGTTGTCTAAATAAAGAGTGTTTTTCATCACCATCGTGGTATCAGAATCGGTATTGAGTATCGAGTCCTATTCCTTAGTATCAAAATAGAGTATTAAACTATTAAACATTCAGTGCTTCCCCCTTTAAGATGGTTAGAACTCTGTTAGCACCATATAGTAACACCATTTAATCTTTGTCTTATAAAGCAATGTTAACTTTTCATGGTATAGGTTCTGAACATTTCTGAGACACTTGTGAGTTGGCTGTTACCTTAACAAATACATTTTTGAATAGTATGGAAAGTAAGAAAATATGTAGAACAGTGTTTTTCAAACTGTGGCACACAGGCTCATTCAGATGGTACTTGGACAGCTCTTCAGTTTGTGGGTTTGTCTCATTTAGAGTTAATTATTTTCCGCTTTTTTGTCGTGCTTTGGATCATTTCATGTTTAGAACTACAGTGGAAATCATGTAGTGCACTTTTAGACCTGAAACAGTCCTGTTATAGACCTGGATCTGGTGAGTGTTTTGGTTTTAAATTGCAATGAAGACTTACGAAGACACAACACCTATAAATAGTGCAGTATCATGTTATAGTTTCTAAATAAAGTCAGATATCAGATTAATATGATCTCGTTAGTGAGTTATTAAGTAAACAAAAGCAGCAGTAGTGGGAACCCTCAGGCCCTCCTTTTAAAATCACTTTCTGTCATTTATATGGGAATTGCAGCATTTTTTTGCTTGTGTTTTTTTTAGCATGTGAAGGACATGGATTAATGATCAAAAAACAATAAACACATTTTATTTTTAATATTTTTGGTACTTTTCTGGTCCGCTACCTGCTCCATGGAGATGTTATTGCTTTGCTAGGAATGTTTCATGGTATGGCATAAACTTATCCCCACAGAGACAAGCAGGTAACGCAATCAGACCAAGTTACAGGTCAGAACTGTGGAGAGAAGACCCCGCTCACAGTAAGAACAAGTATGAACAACAAAAAACTTGTAATTAAATAAATGCAGGGTAATTAAATGTAATGCAATGCTGGAATAGTTCAGGCAAATCTATAACACAAGCCATGCCCACCAGAAAAGTTACATCATGCACCTTTTAAATAAGACTGCATGTTCTAGAATGGCTTTAAGGGGTGTGAGTTTTTTCCCTAGACAGTTCATAATATATTTTCTTGCCATTTTGATGCTAAAAATACAAAAATCTTTTATTAATGAACACCTGTAACAAATATAACCATCCTCACATTAGCAATGACAAAATGACAGCAAAAAATAAAGGCCTCAAAGTGTCAGGAGAGCCTGGGGGTTAAATAAACAAAACATTAAGTTTTGTGCCCAAAAGTCATTCAAAATCTTTGTGTTTTAGACTATAATTTGGTTGAATTGCAACATCTTGGTAAAAGCTAAAAGTATGTTGACATAGTGATGTCACAAGACAGAACTTGCATGTCATTTGTATTAATGCAAAACGTAAACAAAAATGACCCATTGTTCTTGTCTTGCTTACTACTTAATACTTTTCAGTGGAATGAGCCAAAATAATGTGTCTAGGGCTGTAGTTAACTAAAATTCTTCGTCGACTAAAGACATGCTGCTGTTGGTTTGGCAACTTTAAAGGGGGTGTAGCAAAACTATGTATCTCTATGTATCTGATCCAAACTACACTCACAAGACTGTACCTGCATGGGAGATCATGCAAAAAAGACTATTTATGCAGAAAAAAAGTAGTAGAAAACGTCTGTGTATTTATATGTAAAAAAAAAACAAAACAAAAAACATATATTGAGGTTTTAAAAAGCATTACACTCACCCTTTATGCTGTTCTGCGTACAACCCCTTACAATGTAAAAATAAAATCATTAGTCAACTAATACAAATTTTGGTCAAGTAAGACTCCATCGACAGATTAATCGACTAAACGACTTAAGACAGTCTACCAGCCTATTTGTGCTGTAGCTTCTTGTTGTTTTGTGCTAATGTGCTCTCTACTCATTTAATCAACTTAAATTACATATGACAGGTTAGATTACTTTTCACTAAAACATAGTTAGAGCCAACCATAGAGCCAAAACTTGTCTAAATTACTTAATAGTTATGATTAGACTAATAAAAACAAATGACAACACCTTTATTTTGATAAATCAGTGTTCAAGCTGTCAGAAAAGAATGTCTTCCTTGTGCATAAATTTTCCATGTTGATGATATAGGTAGAGAGATTCTGTTTTTGAACTCAGCGCTACTTTCTGTATTTTTGTACTTTCCCTCTCAACTTTTTTCCCCACAAACTGCCACTTAACTGATGTAGTATTTACCACAGGTACTATCCCACCAAACCAAGTCAGAATTAGAAAAAACTGTCATCTTCACTTAATGCAAACGTGCAAAGAAATGTAAAAAATGTTATTAAAATTGTTTACAAAAATTACGACACAGTATTGTAAGTGTTTAATGTTATACCCGCGAGTAAAGCTGGGTGACTATGGAAACAAGGAATACTTTCCTACATCAATCTATTTATAGTCCTGGGTTTGAAACAGTTAGTTTTAGTTTTGTTTTTTGTTTTGTCAGATATTCCCCAAAATATATGGTTTAGTGTTGATTGTGATTTCATCTGGTTTTAGTCCTTGTTTTAGTCCTGGTTTAATTCATGAATAACTGCTGGAGCTTTGCCCTCTGGGGGATCAGAAAGTCTCCAAGTGTCCTCAAAGTTATTCACCTCACCACAGTTTTAAAGACGCTGTCCCTGACTTTTACTGTCTTAAAAATGTGAAAAACAGAACTAGTTAATTCGTTTTTTGGTCCAAAGTTATTCCTCACTTACCTTATGCATTCCGAGCATCCAAATTTTTCATAGTGATGAGTTTATAAGCACTTTTCACAACTCTCAGAGATTAAAGTGTAGTTTTGCCATGATGATAAAGCTAACAGCTTAATTAGCATGCTAACGCACACTTCCTGATTCTTGGAAAATTAAATTCAAATGTATAATTGGATGCAGACAGTACATAGCAGACTTATTTTGACCTCAGGAGCTGCTTATACAAAATATCTGTTCTGGGGCCAGACACATTTTGCTCAAATACATGAGGCAAAATGGGTTAATTATATACTTGTCACTTTATGATAACATTGTCCTGTGTGTTTTTTTTCTTCAGGCACATTCCCTATAGATTTGACCAAGACGCGGCTGCAGGTCCAGGGCCAGTCCCAGTACACAGAGGTGCGGTACAGGGGCATGTTCCACGCGCTATTTAGGATCGGCAAAGAGGAGGGTGTCCGGGCGCTCTACTCAGGGTGAGAACACAGCCTCAGGTCTACTTATCAGTGCTCTTCCAATTCTGTAATGTGATGATGTCATACTCCAAGATGGGGGCAAGAGCCACTTTTCCCTATTGATTATATTGTACTTTGCCATGAAATATCTAAAAGGTGAATTCACAAATTTGAACCTGATCATTTTTATTAGTGACTAGGCCTATACAATGTGGTAATGGTATCTGATGCCCAGTAATATTATCATTCACCAGTGTTGTGGAAATATTTGGGTGAGAACGAAATAAGAGGACTTGAGTCAAACAGTTGTCTTCATCATGACATAAATAATGAGGAGAGGACTGGACAGGGAGGGGATGCACCTGAGGGAGAATGCCAGTTTTGATGGAAAAGTACTGACTGAAACTGGGGCCAGATAATTATGACAGTAAATATTTTTAAGAACATGTTAAATGTATTTTGCTATTACACCAGTAGTGTTCAATCAACCAGGATCACTTTATTTGTCCCTTATGGGAGGTGTTGTCAAAAATCAGGTATGTATTTGTACTAAAGCTATAAATACATATTCGTACAAAAACTAATATCAAAACTAAATATTCATTAAAACAAGTGTTTGATACTAAAAAACACACACACATAAAACACTCACATTAACAGAATAAAATTTGACCTTTCCTCAGCTGGTTTATAATGATCTTAAGCTATATTCAGTTTTGTTTTAGTAACTGCTAAATGTTCGTTTTAGCCCGCTGTATGTGGTATGTTTTGTTTTTTTTGTTTCTCTTTTGCCATTTTGCCCCTAAATCAAGATATGAACATTAATAACAGACCGATGAGGCGCCTTATTTCCCCGAGGTTGCTCCCGCTAACGTTAGCAAAAGGTTTGATTGCAGTATTTCCAAATATTGTCCCTGGTTGCAGATTACCCCCGCAAGCACAGCTGGGGGTGCCATGGCATATGAACCAGAGGTGCGCCAAATGTTTTGTTTTTTGTTTTTTTTGTTAGAATTAAATGTACAAACCAACCCATGTTGCACTTCACTCTCTCTCTCAAAACATTTGGCACTATACCTGCCCTTGAAATGTTACGCATTTATCATCCTAATACATTTCCAAATAAGGCCTTTTATGCCTTGAGTATGTTACACATTATGTTTTTCAGTGGACTAGTTTGATATTTATTTTAATGATTCTGAGAATTCACTGAATGCACCACACCCTCAATTTGCTCCACTCCAGCTCATATTTTGGCATGGCACACCTCTTGTTTAGAGCTTCACACTCTCAGCAGTATCGCTGACATTATCTGCCGGCAGATTATGTCACTAATGCTGCTGCGTGAAGACCGGGGGCAAAATACTGCCCATTGAGTTCACAGTAGTACAATTGCTTAAATTTGCAGTAAAAAGTTCTGCTTATGATCATTTGGGCCAATTCAGCAAAATACTTGAGGGCCAACAAAAATGGCTATACTCTTTGTGAAATATTGAATATATATTCATTCATAGCATGTTGCTGTTATATTGATATATATTTAGTTTTTAAATATTTAGCCAACTAAAAAAATATTATTATGTCCCTCCACAGGATTTCTCCAGCTCTGCTAAGACAGGCTTCATACGGGACCATCAAGATCGGGACCTACAACACACTGAAACGCTTCTTCGTCAGCCGCCCAGAAGGTGAAACAGCCTGGAGATCTTATTCATGGGTTTCATGCTATGGCAACAGTCTTCTGTGGTCATGGCAATTCAAATCAAAATATTATCTCTTTTGAATGGGGAAAGGTCCTCACAAAGTCATTCAAATTAGGAAGGAATTGTTTGTCTGAAACCCATGAAGTGATGGTTTCAGATTCAAGAATGTGATGATGTCTAGCTCTCAGATGGGGGCAAGAGACATTTTTTTCCTATCTTCTGTTTTATTTTTTTAATTTTAAAGTGCACTGTGTAACATGGGTGTAGAGGTCCAAATTACAGAGTTAGCTGCTTTTATAGAGAATAAGACGGGGTATTTTATTGTCTGCAGAGAAAACTGCGTAATTGCATTCTTTGCAACCATTCAAATTGCCATAAATCATGGAGCTCTATGAAAATTTTTTAGGGCTTCCTAGTTTAGCCTCTTCCTTGAAACACCGTTGGCTTTTCTCTGAATGTACAAACCAGAGAGTCAAACAGTTCATTTGCAAATTAAATACAAGGGAAAGTTTTACTCTCCCCTCAATGTGTCAGTGGTTTATTATGCATTCTAAAGATCTATTTAAAAAAAAGAAAAGAAAAGAAAAAGTGGTTTACAGTTGTTTGTTTTTGACACCATGATAGAATTACCACATTTAAAGAATGTATGACAGGTTAGGTGACTCATTTCACTAAAACATAGTTAACATGATTATACTACGAGTACTAAAAATTGTACTGAGTCTTTTCTAGTTTTGTAATTTTGGTGAAGGTTCTAATTTGACTTCCTGGTTGGACATGGGCAGCAGATGTGACATACAGTACGTAGAGGTATAGCAACCATAATGTTAACAGTGGCCAAAACGAAACAGAATTACACATTTGACAAATCAAAATTATTGTATTAAATCAATGATTAAACTGCCAGATAAATGCCTTCCTTGTGCGTAAATTGTCGCTGCATTTTGGATGGAATTGATGACAGTTGATGACATAGGTACAGGGACTCCATTGTACTCTACTTTCTATATTCTACAACATTTGTTTTCTACTTTTTTCCATAATAACTGCTACTTGACTGATGTAAAATTATGATAAATATTTCAAATGCACTTTAAAGCACTGGATATGCAAAGAGCTTGAATTTCTTTTGGTGGCAAAGATTAATCTGCATATGCCAGGTTTTCATGTTTTTCAAATTTTAACTTGCATTGGTGGGATAGTACCTGTGATAAATGTTGATCATAGTTTTACATCAGTCAAGTGGCAGTTTGTCTTTTAGAATTTTGCTCTACTTCCTGTATTTCTGTACCTTTCTTTTCAACATTTCTTCACAATCGCTCTACCTACGTCATTAACACGGAAAACTCCATCCAAAATGCAGAGATAATTTACGCACAAGGAAGGCATTTTTCTGCCAGTTTAATCCTCCATTTAACAATATAAAGGTGTTGTCATTTGTTGTCTAATCATAACTATTGTGTAATTTAGACAAGTTTTTAAAATGGACCAGGACCAGGTCTTAAAATGGTCCCTCTGTCTTTCTTTCTATAGTAACGTTTTAAACTTTTTTAAAAATCTGTGCTGTCTCTCCTCTTGTTTCTCATGTTACCTCTGCACAGATGAGACAATGGTGATAAACGTGTTTTGTGGAGTGGTGTCTGGAGTCCTGTCGTCATCTTTGGCCAACCCCACAGACGTTCTCAAGGTTAGAACTCTCTTCTGTTCTGATCTATTGTTCTTTTATTTATCCATTTCACATTAACTTTCACATTTTTTTATTATTGCAGTGAGATGCCAGACTCTGTTTAATAGTTTTCTTTTCTTGTATATCTGACAGTGGCTACAGTTACATGCACACTCAAAACCTGGTTATTATCAGATTTCTGTTATAAGACTATTGAATCAAGCAAAATTATGTGAATTGTTTCTTGGTCCTTCTTAATACTCACATCAGATTTTGCAGTTGGCATGTCACTTATATCATTTTAAAGCTCCAGAAATCAGATTATAACCCGATTATGGTGTATATGTGAACATAGCCATTGACAAATCGGTTCTGTTCATTAGCTTCTTCACTTGTGTCAGATTATTTTCCCTTTTTAGATTATGAGTTCCCTGTTTCGTTTGTACCTTGGCAAGCCAGCTCCTCCTACTTTCAGTTTGAATGCTGGAGGATCTGAAACTCGGCATAAACTTCATACAACTTTTTGGCAGTCCAATCAAAGCCATTTATTTGCATATGGCATATGTGTCTCTTATTGGGTGTAAATGCATGTGGTTTTGTATTTTTTGTCTTGGATAACATTAGTACAATCCTTTCAGATCCGGATGCAGGCGCAGGGCAGTCTGCTACAGGGGAGCATGATGTCCAACTTCATCAACATCTACCAGACAGAGGGCACCAGGGGCCTGTGGAGGGTGAGGGCTCAGGGTTCTGCATGTATGTCTATGGAGGAATGTTCAGTAGTTACCATGGTGACACAATGCACATATTGGCAAACAGAGCCTGGTGAGTTTTTATATTGTCTGAAATGCAAGAAAAAATACAAAATGGATTTAAATAACATATTTTCAGGAGCCTGTGATTAATACGAGCGTTCATGGTCCTGCCTAGGTGTTTGATTTTCAACCAAAGGGTGAGAGTGACTAACTGCAGTCACAAGCTGGAATTAGTCAACAGTTTTTCAATGTTATTCGAGAGAGACTTGTTCAACAGCACAAATCCGCTCACCTGTCAGCCAACTGAGTCAGCTCTTTCTGGTCAGATTGTGTTAAAACAAAGATCAGATTAAAGTCTAACTTGAGTAACAGAACTCCAGACAGAGCAGTGCCTACAGTTAGCATCACCCCCAGGGAATGTTGATGACATCAGCTGCAAAGTATCAATATCAACAATCAACAGCTCCCTCTGGTGCACAGACACAGACAAACTACATAATAATACACAACATTCAACATAGACATGGCACACTAATAACTATTGGAAAAGGGCTTGTTAATGTAATCGTCTAGACAGTACGAGGAAATCAGATTAATATCTTTTGTTAAAATTAGATTTTCAATTTTGTAGAACAGTATTTTTCAGATTTGAAACATTTGCAATTTCAATGGTCACTGGCTTTGTTCACATGCACATCAAAATCTGATTAACTGATTACTGGAGATTTAATATTGCTTAAATGAGAAGCAAACCGCTAATTCTGATGTGACTAATCTGAGGGACCATGATCAGAAAGAAGTGAGGCGAGTTTGCTGTTTACATGTCATTTTAATATAGGCTAATAATTAGGCCTGTCACGATAACACATTTTGAAGTGCAATATATAGACGCAGTAAGTATAGACTATAAACGATAATACTGAAGCCAAAACGTAAAGCAGACCATAAAAAGTATTCTTAATGTACAATATTGTTAAAAAACGTGAACTGCAATAAATAACAGAATGCAACACTTAACATGGTTAGTTTGTATCTATAATGAGTCATAGAAGTTCATAATTCAACACTCTACAGCTCAAATCTCATCATAGTACAAAAAATAACCAAAAATTTCCCGCTAGTGCAAGGAAAATGTACCCAGGATAAATGTTGACCCTCAAAAGTATTGTTCCATCTGTCATCCATTGACCGATAAGTCGGTATAGTAATTATCATGACAGGCCTATTTATAACTCCAAAAATCTGATGATAATTTGATTTTGAGTGTGCATGTAAACAAAGCCAATGATATGAAACTGCAAAGGTTTCAGTTGTGTAGGAGTTACAATGTCCTTTGCCGTTTCCATGGAGTCTTAAGAAGAAATCCAAAATTAACTTGAATATTTTTAACATAAGACTTTATTTTGATTCCTTCTTTGTGATTTGACCCTTTCCTCTTTTCTCTTCAGGGCGTGATCCCCACAGCTCAACGTGCCGCCATTGTTGTTGGTGTAGAGCTTCCTGTTTATGACATCACCAAGAAACACCTCCTGCGCTCTGGCCTCATGGGAGATACCATCCTGGCTCATTTCATGTAAGGTTTAGTCTCTTGAGGATTAATTTAAAACACGCATCCATTACACAACACTATACAAAGGCAATGGAACTCACACTTTCGTATTTACCCATTTGTGGTGCACAGTGCAAGAACAAGGTTAAGTTGCCTCATTGTTTAAATTCTGATTGTCTAACTTCAAAATCAGGAATAGCTTTTACTTGTTTTCAGTACCCATGGATTTCAAGTACTTAACAATTCAAGACAAATGTATCCTGTGAATCAGTAAAAGTTCTCAAAAAGTCCTTCAAGACAGACTTAAACCAACAAATACTGTATTAAGCAAAGTCAACTTTTTTGGAGCGTTCCTTGTTATAACGTTGTTCCCTCATCAAAAACATGCTAGGAGAGGTTTTAGATGTCATCCATGTATGTTTGACTAATCTAGCGATCTCTCCCGGGCCCTATTCAAACCCTCCTTACAGTTATCAGCTGATTGTGTTGTGATGTCAGTCTGAAAGGGGGAGCAAAGGGAGAGGGGAGTCAGAGCATCAAAAACTAAACTGAAACTAATTTAGCATGTTAATACTTTGTTTTCGGTGACTATAGCAATTTCAAAACAATAAAAGGTAAAATGGTGATCTAAATGGTATGTGTTAGCAGTTAATAACCCATAGAAGTGTAATTCCCTCGTCTTTAAAAACACACAGCTGTGAGGAGTGAACCAGTTTCAATGAGGCTGAAAACAATAGCTGCTATCTTCAAACTGGAGTAGTGCTGTGTTAGTGAGGGCATTTGGAGCTGATCTGATCTGTCTCTGCAGCTCAAGTTTCACGTGCGGCCTCGCAGGGGCGCTGGCGTCCAACCCTGTGGACGTGGTGAGGACACGGATGATGAATCAGCGCGTCCTGTCGGGGGCGCCGCTGTACAAAGGCACCATGGACGGAGTGATGCAGACCTGGAAGAACGAGGGATTCTCTGCTCTCTACAAAGGCTTCTGGCCCAATTGGCTCCGGCTCGGACCTTGGAACATCATCGTATCCTTCAGAGACTCAGAGTAGGGCTATGCAGAAACTAAACTCAAGTTAAAGGCCCTGTACTGGCTTAAAAATGGGGCTGAGCAGTATGGTGATGTCATTCCTGGCACAATATGCTATTTTGGCTAAATATTGTGATTCTCTAATTTATTCTTGTAGCACTATGCGCCCACCCACTCCTATTGGTCAGCGTCAGCAATGCACTGAGTGAGACACAGTGAGACCACAGATGGTTTTATTGTAATGTGTGAACTTTCAGAAGAAGCAAATTACTTCTTAAAGGAAATATAATTATACTATGTTTACATTAATCATGATAAAATCATAACCACCCCTGCTTAAAAACATGAAAAACACAACTAGCTCATTTTAAACTGTTTGTAGTGGTCCAAAGTTATTCCTCACCTTATGCATTCTCAGCAGTTTATGAGCGCTTTTCACAACTCTCAAAGAACAGAGCAGAGTTTTGCTGTGACTTTAAAGGTAACAACAACTAGGATGCTATTGCGCACGTCCTGATTCTCAAACAATAAAACACTTTACAATTAGGTGCAGAGCTGACTTATTTAGGTGCACAGCAGACTTATTTTGACCTCAAGAACTGCGAACTGCCCCAGTACAATATATCTGTACTGGGGCAAGACACATTTTGCTCAAATACATGTGGAAAATTGGGTACAGAGACTTTAAGTAGGCTTTTCTCTCCAGTGCTGCTGCTTTCATAAATTTATACTGTGCAGGTGTTTTTAAGCAGTGGTGTCGTCTCTTTGTTTTTGAGATGTTTTAAAATCTGCCTTTTGTCCTTAACTGAAGTCCCTCAGTTCTTCATCACGTTTGAGCAGCTGAAGAAACTCCCATTTTAAGCTGAAGGACTGAAGTTTGTATCTCACACATTCGTCACATCACTGGAGTCTGCGGCCTCTCATGCAGCTCATATTTTATTCACCTCCATTTGGAAAGACTTGAATCTCTCTCCTTTGACTGACACTCCCAAGAAGCTACCAACCCATAAGTCACCACACACTTCTCTCCTGTGTAGATAATGTACAGATTTCAAACACAGACCTGAAGTAGGCCAATGTGAATAGAATTTTAAATGTAAATCATGAAGTTTATAAAATTAATTTATAGTTTGGTGTGAGTTTGAATTAAATACTATTTATTCTAGTTTTATGAGTTACAGAAATGACCTTTACACCAGGTTTTTGAATAGGGCTGCAAAATGAATCGCAATTGAATTTAATGGACACAGGCAAATCGACAAGGCTGCAGTTTTTGAAGTACTACCATTTTCTCCACAAACAACAAAATCTCCTGTTTTATTCTGCATGAAAACTGCCAACCCCGTAGTTTACCCTGTAAAAATATGTTCTGAAATGTGATTCTTGTATTAGTTTGTCAGTTCATATTTCAGTATTTTTGTCATTTTTCGGGGGGGTGACAGTAGCAGTAGACAGTAACATAAAAAACATCATTGGTAGAGCAGTCAGATCCACTAACCCACAGGTTGGCACTGCAATTCTAGCGCCCACAGATGAATGCTGTCATTGTGTTCTTGGGCAAGACACTTAAGCCACCTCGTCCCCAGTGTCTGCGTACACCAGTGTAGAGTGTGTGTGTGAATGGGTGAGTGGTTCCTTGATGTAAAGTGCTTTGAGTTCCTTGAAGGTGGAAAAGTGCTATATAAAAATGTGACCATTTACCAATTCTTCTGGATGCATTTTAAATGTGAACTTTGAGCAGAATCCTCTTATCAAAACATAAGTTGCACATCTAATCACAGTCACAATGTCATCCAAAAAATTGCAATTAGAGATTTTTTTCCAAATCTTGCAGCCCTATTTTGAAAACTATTAGGTTAAGATACAACTACATTAGTGACACCGCCTATAGACACTGGTTTTCTTAACCACAACACACAAAGTCCTAAAATCCAACAGAAAACTCTAAAGCTGACTCCACCAAAGCTACAGATTGCAGTTTTATTTATTATTATTAATTATTTTTTTTTGTTTGAATTGACTTTTTCAGATGTTTTTTATTTATAATTTAATTTCTTCAGTTTAACTATTAAATATTGTGAAGCTCATTGCCAAACTGTATGATACACTTAAGACAAGTGTAAATGCTGTACAGAGTCCCTCCTTCTGTTCTCTGAGAGGAGATAAATTGTCATGAAAAACTGTAGCATTGTTAGGTGAAAGTGTGGCATGATGGGACATATTTGGGGCCACTGTGCCAAAGGAATCAATATGCTTTATTGGGGGTTGTTTTATTGTTTGTAAAAAAAAAAAAAAATCACACTGGGTTTTCAGGTGACATCACCACTTAAAATATTAATTGAGATGTGGACATACAAAAGTGCTTTAGTTAATCTGCAGATGTTGTGGTGTGGTTCGAGAAATTTTAGAGATCGACCGATATGGTTTCTTTCATGGCCAATTCTGATAACGACTGTTTAGAATCCAGAGAAACTGATGGCCATTAAACTGTGTCGATATTTATGGACTGATATGTAGGACCGATTTAGATTATTTTCCCAAATTCTGTCATTTAAATTTACTACAAACTCACCCACAGCCCTGTTTTACTACACACCTATAAGAGCTGTGTAATCATGTTTTGTGCAGTTATCTCTTTGCACTGCAGTGTTCAAGTAAAGCTTTGTTCACATTTTTTAGGCAAGTTGACCAAAATAAAATATCGGCCTCTGCTGGGGATTTCAGGTTGATAGCCGATATGCTAAAAAGTGCAAATATAATCGGCTAACCTATATATTGGTCTGTCTTGACCTTGTCACTAATAGTAGAAATTTGTGGATTTGACTTTTGGAGAAATGCCAAATAATTGATAGAGAATAGTGGCTCCTGCTCTGAGAAAAGCATTAGAAACAAGTTAAAACCCAGCAACCCAGTATAGACAAAATATTAGGTAGAAAGTGTCTTTATGGCTTGTTTTGAAATGGCATTCGAATAAAGGCAGAAATAAAAAAAATATATCACCATTTTGGGCAATGTGCACTTGTGCGAATGTCAGTGGCATCAGAAACAAACGCACAACTTTTGAAGGTTTCATTATTTATTCTCAAAAGTGCAGCTTTGTTGAACTTTATATTGTTTTTATAGGCCACACAAGAAGAAGCAATACTACTCCTCATTCACACAGTAGATAAGACTTTAAATGTCTGAGCAGCAGTGGGTAGTAAGAAATTATGGGTAATAGTAAAAAAGTATTTGGGGAAACTACTACTCAAGTAAGAGTAACTGTCGAGACATAACATCTGATTTATAATTTAATGTAATTGGAAGGACAAGGTATTTTCAAAGGATATGCACAAATGAAACAAACTAAATCATATCTGAAGGAGCGGTGCAAGAATCACAAATGTTCAAATCATTTCATATTGTTGACATAAAGCTTTTGTCACTTGTGAACTTACTCACAGTGGGAAGAGTAACCACAACTTTTACTCAAGTACACTTGTGAATTACTCACAGTGGGAAGAGTAACCACAACTTTTACTCAAGTAAGAGTACTGTTACACTGCACAATATATTACTCAAGTAGGAGTAATATGGGTTTAAAAACCTAATTTAAAAATTACTTAAATACATGTTCTTGGGTAATAGTACTGCCCACTTCTGTTTTTGACAGGCCAAATATTCTTAAAGTTGTTTATCTTACATGTTACTATTGATACTTTGCAGTGACATCACGCTGGGGGTGTTCTACAAGTATCGCTATGGTGGAATGTTCAGCAGTTACCATGGTGACACAATGCACACATTAGCAAACACTGTCAGAAAAAGATGGTCTGAAAACTCAAGAAAAAAAATTTAAAATGGATTTAAACAGCACATTTTCAGGAGCCTGTGATCCATACGAGCATCATGTTTAGGTGTTTGATTTTCAACAGAAAAGGTGAGAGTGACTAACTGAAAAACTGTTGGCTAAGTGTGAGCTTGTGACTGTAATGTTAATTTGAGAGATTGTTCAACAGCACAAATCATCTCACCTGTTGTAGTTCCTGCTAAGTAAATTCTTTATGATCGGATTGTGTTAAAATAAAACTCAGATTAAAGTAACTTAAGTAACAGAGCCTTAGACAGAGCAGTGCCTCCTGTAAGCTTTACACCCAAGGGAATGATGACATCAGCTGCAAAGTATCAGTATTCTTAAAGTTGTCTTATATGTTACTATATTTGATTCAGGCAGCTTTTACATAACTTATCCGTTAAGTTTCTGAAGTTGCTTTTATTTGTGTAGTAATAAAGTTAGAAAGTCAATTCAAACATTTTTTTTTTTTTTATCTTTACTATTTAAAAACTATATAAAAACAAATAATTTGTTTTGCCAAATTAGAATGTCATTGATTGAAGCACACTTTTTGTTAATGGAATCTACAGTCCCCAATATTTATTTTCATGTTTTGAATGTATTTTTTTTTTACAGTATGGGCAAATATACTTTCACTGTTGTGTTAATTTGTAGGGATGTTACAATATCCAAATCTCTCAGTTCGCTATTTTCATGAAATACATCTCATGGTACAATATTTATTGCTATATTTTGTGGAGGCTAACAGAATTGTGAATATGCCATTTTTTCCCTTTTAAAATGCTTTGATAAGCCTTTGGAACTGGCACTTAAAGAGGGGGTATTTTGCAAAATCGACTGTTTTGAGCTTTCTGTCATCTTCAAACCTTTTTTACAGTTGGCTGTAAGATTCGGTGCAATACTCAGCCCACAATCCTACGTCACCCATGCTCCCACACCGCAATTCTCCATAAATATACAAAAGTATGATACAAAACTGTACACAACAACTTCACAAACCTGATGCGATGTGCAGTAGCACAGCAAATATAGCATTTTCAAAATATTAAAAAGTAACATGGTGATCTAAATATGTTATACGTTGGCAAGTAATGCCCCCTCTTTAATAAGTTAGTCTGCACTGAAACAGAGCAAAGGATCATGGTGTATGTAGTTCACATTTTTTTTTAGCTGCTGCACCATAACAATGAATTTACACAAAGAAACTTGTAATTTGATGTATTGTGAAGGGCCACGATATTATTGTGAGACTTTTGACGATATATTTTGGTTATTGTTACATCCCGATTAATGTGTAATGTGACCCCAAAACTTTTTATTTGAATGTTTGTTCTGCTGTAATTTATAAATGAAATACCATATATTTTTATTTATAGTTACCTTTCTTATTTTCAGAAAGAGGATACGAACCCTTTTTTTACCCAAACTTTTGTCTATAGCGCCCCCTAGAGTCAAGGCGCACTGTTGACTTTTTTGTATTTCCGGGTGCTTTTGTGTATCACTGGTCTGTGTTTCTGCTTGGGTCACTCTGAAAGAATTAAATCATGTGTGGGTTAATATGCCTCAGTTTTGCAAGTTTTTTTTTGTTTTTTTGCATTTAAAGTTACCAAGCAGCAAAGAGGTTATTTTCTAGTAATGAAATTGCCAATGATTGAAGTAATAAATAAATGCAAAATGGATATGTTTAAAACTATACTGTGGGACATTCTAGGCAAAGCAATAACATTTTCATGACACAAGCAAACTCTCCACCAAAACATACACAATAGGTCAAATCATTCAACCATGATCAAGACGAGCTCAAGATCAGGAGATGGATCCCACTGCTCATGACAGGTTTAACCC
>JACM01067735.1:0-16550 GCA_000787095.1 Periophthalmodon schlosseri
AAGGTGCATCATGTAACTTTTTGGTGGAATTTCCCTGGAATGTTACACAGTATTGCAATACACAGTATTGCATTTAACTTATTTATCATGCATTTATTCAATTATAGGTATTGCTAAAAAAACAATCTTACTGAGAGTGAGCTCACCATTCCACAAATCTGACCTGTAACGTGGCCTAGTACTTCTCTCTATGGAGATAGATACGTTTTAGGCCATTCTGTGAAACAGTCAAGGTAATAACATCTCCATGGAGACAAGCAGGTGGGGGACCATTCACCAGAAAAGTTACTTTGTGTACCTTTACAGTAAAACAGTGTAAACACTCGGGCAATGCAGTCACCACTTGTACATGTACAAAAACTAATTCCTTTGGTGACTCCAGAAAAGAAAAATTTGCATCAGGAAACCAGTGACACGTGACATATTATTAAGTGGCTTTGTCCATTTTTATTCTTAGGTGCAACACGATGTCAGAGAAGCCAGAGGAAGTGGTGGTCACCTGAGCGGCTCTCAAGGGATTGTGGGACGCTCCATTCCTTCAGAGGAGCAGTTTGACAGATGGCCCGGGGTTACTCTGAAGTGGTGAGCTCCAACATTCTACACTGCACAGTTTTCCACAGACGCTGGAAGTGAAAATATCCAGCGAAACCCAATGGTGAGTCACAGGGATCTGCAGAGGTAAGCGTTGCATGTGTACGTTATGAAGTACAGACTAATGACTTTAACTTCAGCCCCAAATATGTAGGCTATAAAAATAGTAGTTATAATAATAGTACTAAAATAGTGGAAATGCTTGTCTATTTTCTCTCTTGTAGCATAGATAGACTACATACAGTTAGGGCTGGATTAATGCAGTTCTATGGTCAAAAACACTGGCAGACACTTTCCACCACCCACTTCTCTTGTTGGTCAGCCTCCATCATGCCCTGAGTGAGTGACAGGTGAATTTAACCAATCACAGTGAAAAGTAAACTTCCAGAAACAGCAGATAGTGTTAGTTACCTCTTAAAGACTGTATAAAAGATACTAAGAAAACATGAATCTTGATAAAATCATGATCTGGCTCTAATAAAATTGTGATATGATTTTTTTTGCATCTCGCCCTTTGCACAGTACATCTGAATTCTCAATCAATAGGGCCAACAATATTCGCACTGACTCATTCATTTGCTCACACTGCACACAGAACACTGCAGACACTTACTTGCATGCCACCAGTGCAAACTTTCTGACATCACATCACCAACTCGCTTGCCAAATTATTGGGCTGCCACATCCCACTAGTGCCATCCTTCTGCTTACAAGGGGATCTATCTGAAGATGACATCCACACATCACTTATGGAACTTTTATATGTTGCATTAATTATGTCCAAAAATTCATTACAATTAACTGGAAAACATATAACTCAATGGTGCATTACATCATGGAAAAACTTACTAACCCAACCACATTGCACCAACCATTCTAATATTATGAACTAGTTAAAAAAAGTGAATTCACACAAGATTATAATGCCCTCGCTAAGCTCCTCATTCTATTTATTTACATCTTCTCTCTTTGCACTGTGATTGATCACAAATACATTTACAAGACATTTTGCCTTTTTTACTTTACTTCTATAAATCTTGTTTTTTGTTCTATTCTCATCTTAAAATTCAGTCAATTTACTCTTTCAGTGTCAAAACACCCTTTCATCTAGTTCAAGGGGAAAGGAGAAAAAAGTGATACCAAGACTCAATTTTTAATGCACCACACTAAACTAAAACTAAACAAAGGAGAGGAGAAAAATAAACAAAAACAATACACAATAGGGAAATGAGAATCTTTAATTTTTGCAACACAATGGAAACACACATTAAGTCAAATATGGACTCCATCTTGTGCACAAATTTATTAGAAGATACACATTTATTTGTCCCACAATGGGGAAATTACAGTGTTGCAATGCAAACTTCAAGAACAGTCGGAGACTAAGAATATGAAATCAAAATCAAGATAAACAACTATAAAAACGTAATAGTCATAAAAATCTAACACAATACTGTACCAGCAGAGTAGAGCTATAACGCTACAAAATGTGTATATAGTAACTGGTTATGACTATGGTTATGCACAATACAGAATATGGCTATGGTACAATAGCTATGGTTATCTACATGATGTAGTACAACAGTTTCTGCTGATTCATCACATTCCCAATTCAAACCCAATTTTTTCTGGGCTTTCAATCGATTAAAATGCTTCTTAATACAATTTAAAAGATATATTTTTTTTCACACATTTACAATACACTCTAGGGGCAAAAACACATTTCAACCACAACCACAATGTTTGATACTCCAACTTTAAATAGACTTGATGTTGGACTGCCAATCATTCAGTGCGCATTAAAATAACTGCTTTTGATAGGCAGCCATTACTTATGAGACAGCAATTGCTCCGTGTCAGCACCTCGCTCCATTACAATCCAAATTATATTTTAAAACCCTGAGCCACAATAATCGTTGCTTGTTCAATTCAATGTTTTCACTCCGGTTCTGCGCCTAATACCGCCGTGTAAACCAAGTCTGAATTATATGTTGCAGCATACTTGTAAACCACATACATATTTGTTCATTACTTTGCCAGCTTTAGTGGAAAAAGTGACTGAGAAGAAAAATTACAGGTTGTTTAAAATGACCCATTTACTGTTTTTGGGGGGTTCTGTCTGTCTACTCCAAGTAATCAAGTGTCATTAAGCATCACTGAGGCTGTTCATGTGAGTTACAGTGGGCAGTAATTTGCTCTGTAACTATCTCTTCCTTGCTGGCCTAAGTATGGCTTTCTAAGAGTACACAGATACACAGCAAACAGAGATTTGCTGTTTTAGGGGATTCAATAAACTTGGATGACAGAAGAGAGAAAGATTCCAAGCTTGAATGCTCTTTTGCCTTTGCTTGGAAAAAACATCTCAGCTGTAACCCTTAAGGAACATTATCAAGAAGGCAAAGACTTAATTCATAATAGGGCTGAAGGATTTGGGAAAAATATCAAATTGTTCTGGCAAGCATTGTGATTTGCGATTTATGTTTTAATAATAGGATGAACTGACAAAAAGATTGAAATAAGACTATGAACTAACAAACTAATACAGGAGACCCATTTCAGAACAGGTTTGTACAGATCAAAACAACAGGGTTAGTGTATTTTTATCCAGAATTAGACAGTAAATTTAGTCATTTGTGTAGGAAATTATGGTACTTCAGAAAGTTCAGCCTTTGAGATTTGCTAACTGCATCCATTCATATTGAGATTTCGATTTGATTGTGATTAATCTTGCAGCCCTAATTCATAATTAATTATTAAGAATGATTTAGGCTTAGTAACTACTAACTCCTAATCCTTACCCCTTAATTAAGTGGTTATTAAGCTGCAATCATTCTTAATAAGTTATTTAATAATTAAGGTGTGTTACACAACAACAGAAACAATAGTTTAAAATAGTCAGTGGCAAATGTTTTTGTTTTTTTTGTTTTTTGCAAATGTTCTCATCTTTGTAAAGTATTGGAAAAGTCTGTATTCTGGTATGCTGCCAACGAATATCGGTGCCGTTGGATCAGATATCGGTTTCTGAATATCGGTTCAGTTGATATCCTGATTGGACTTATAAATTGATGTATTAAGACTATTTACTAGTCGTAGTCAGTTCAGAAAGTCTCGTAATGTTTGAATTTTTATTTATACAAAGTTGTTCTGTAGTTACTTGAGAGATAAATAACAGCTGCATAACACATTTGAACCACTTCTGTCTTATGGAATCACTTATGTCTTAAGGAAATAAATGCTGTCAGTCTCTGCACTGGTAGCAGTTTATGTCGTGTATCAGCAGATACTTAAAGCTATAGTATCGGAATCGGTATTGGGACTGAAAAAGCTTGATCAGTGTGTCCCTACTCTTTATATTAAACATATTTGTTTTAGTCTTGATGATTCCTGCCAACCAGTGTGCCACAAAGCGGCTGCTTCAAAGGAAAAAAAAGTCAAATAACAAGCTGAAATAGTGAACAGGGGGGCAGTTGTCTTGTTGTCTTCTCTAGAAGACAACAGACTTGAATGGACATCAGCTTTTTCCAAATCCGTCAGTCAGTAAAACATGTGCGAACGTTCCAGTGATCCATTTGTCAGCGCTGGTATCAGTCTGCTCCTACTGTCTGCGAGGCTGTGGCTGTGGACAGTATAGGGATGTGTTTGGGCAAAGAGACAGACAGAGGAGAGCTAGACTGGAACGGACGGATGATGTCTGAATGGTGCTGAGAGAAACATCATTCATTATTGTTGAAATGGAGGAAAAAAATGGATGACAAGTAGAAATGTCTTGAATTATAGTAACCACATTTGGTAAAAGGACGGGACATTCTGCAATAACCTTTATCAAACCATACAATTTTTCATAACTTTCTAATCTGGTAACATGGTTAGCATTCTAGACGAGTCCCCATTTTTAACAATCTGGCCCTGTGTCATAACAGAAGGGGAAAGATAGATCAAAAGATAATTTTGATGCAAAAATTGTTAAAGCCGCAGTATGTAACTTTTTAGCCAAAAATTGCCTAAACCAAAAGCATGTTGTTTTTTTTTATTTTAGTTGTTTTTATTGCATGAAAAAACATGAGTCTTGACTGTGAGCAGGCTTGCATCTTCATAAACCTGACTCTTATTTGGCCTGGAGGAGGGCCTCCTCCTCTTTGTTTCCATGGAAATGTTGTTCCTTTGGCCATAATCTTCTAAAATGTATCTATCTCCGGTTTTACCTTTTTATTTCCATAGAATAATGCTGGTGACATGCTAACTCCAAAAAGTTACATATTGTACCTTTAAATATTCAGTAAAGTTACAATCCAAAGATTTAGAGCAGATGTTATCTCTTTGCCTAACTTGACAGTTGTATTACTATAAATGAGTTAGCAACTGTAACTGGCTAAATGTTAACTAGCTTGCTAACACCTGCCTAGAAGAAGGCTAAATTACAAACTAGTTCATTGCTCAATTTTTTGTCATTATGTTCCATACTAGAAGAATATGTCATTTATACATAATGTAATATAATAAGTGCAAATCCAGGCAGTAGTATTATGGTTAAATGACATTGTACAACCTGTAGCTTAAACATCTTACTATCCACTTTGAATCTTACAGAAACTCAATCCTTTAGCTCGGAGTCTCGCAGCTTGCAATCAGCCGCAGGTTCAAATCGGACATCCCGTAATGCCTTGCTGATGATTTGTTGATTTGCTGCTATTCCCTGTCTCCCCTCAGGTCCGCACCGGTGATAACTTGATGAAAAGAGCTTGATGAAAACTGTAGGATAATATCATTTTTGGTGCGGCGCCATGTGGGGAGTTCAGGTTGGTTGTGGGTCCAGCGAGAGGGAAGCCCGGCATGACTTCTGGCTCGCAGCTGTGCAGATCTGAGCCAGTGCCAATTCATCACTGTCTGCCGCGTTAGCCACTTGGCATTTCAGGGAATCTTTACTAGACATTATCCTCCGTCTTCCAGTGAACCAGAGCGCTTGCTGGCTATCGCTTGCCATCTTTTCATTTGTGCGACGGTGAAATGGAACGGTCCAGAAACGCGAGGCAATGGGCAAATCTTGTGAACATACGATTATCTCATGTCACATTAAACTGTAATGTTATGTCATTTTTTACAACTTTGTTCGTGCAGGATTGCCACAGTGAAGCCAATGCATATGATTTGGGAAGGTTTTTTTTTTATTCCTTGGCTGTTGCAACCAGCCACGTATGTTGTATTTTGAATCGTCATTGTGAGTATTTTCCCATTAAGGCAACAATTAAGACTGTGCAACTTTCCAAAAATTGCATTTTTTCTGCCAATTTGATAAAAGTTGGAATCACTGTACAGTTTTCTGGACAATTAAAAATCATCCTGGAGCTTTAATGTTTGTGAGAATTAGAGAAATATTGGCACCAATATATCTGGCCGATATTTGCACTTTTTAGTGTATCAGCTATCAGCCTTCAATCTCCAGGATGATATTTAGTTTGGCCCAACCAGCTGCCTAAGGAATATGCATAAAGCTTTATTTGAACACAAGCCCAAAGAGGGTACTGCAAAAACGTATCCAGTTAGTAGTAAAACAAGATTGTGAATGAGTTTGTACTAAATTAAAATGAGATCATTTGGGGAATATTCCGAAATCTGACCTACATATTGGCCATGAAAAAACCCATATCGGTCTTTATAGTGAGAAAATTGAATTATAGATATGTATTTCAGAAGCTTTGTAGAGATCTAAACTAGGGTTAGCAGGTTTTATACATAATAAGATGAGATATTTTATTGTTTGCAGAGGAAATTACCTATTTTTTATTTCACATTTTTATTTGATTGATTGCATTTATTGCAGCCTTTGTGCAATGCAATTTTGAATATTAGCGTCAAGACAAATCCTAACACAGTGGATCTGATTTCTCAATGTCCTCAACTTCCAGGAAAACAAGTTGACGATCCATTGATATGTTTGACAGACACAGCCCACAGATCAGAGCCTTGATAGTTGTGCACATGCAGGAGGTCCGTCTGGAGACTTTGCATTGTTCATTAAGTCTTCTCTGATGTTGAGTGCCGTAACAGTTCAAGATGAGCCTAAACGAGTAATCAAGAAAAGAGTTCTGCTCTCTATCCAGACGCGCTTATTCATGTCATAGGTATGCAACACAAGATACAGTCAATGCAGTTAAGGGGGTAGAACCTGATCTCATTTAAAGAGTGATTGTCAAAGAATTAAACTATAGTCTTGATGAAACCAAAACAAGTAGGGTTGTCAACAGTATAAAAAATCATATGCTTACCAATACTAAAACTAGTATAGAAACTAGATACTTATTTGAACAAGTATCCATACTAAAAAAGTCACCTCAACAGAACAGAAATGAACCTTTCCTGAATAGCTTTAGAATGATCTTGATCTGTATCAGAACTAGTACTAGTAAGACCACATATACCTAGATGACTGGGAAATTACACAGATATAAGAAATATATAAATAAACTGCTGTTATTTGTTGAAAACAACATTGTACTGTCTAAATACAGAGTGTGTTTTTATTATCATCGTAGTATCAGAGTTGGTATGGAGTATCGAGTCTATTCCTTAGTAATCGAAATCGAGTTTGTCACATTGAAACAAGACTCAGTAACTTTCTCACTTCACTCCATCATAATCCCTCGCCCCCCTTGATATTCTCCTCTGCATATTTGTAGTTTATGTATGCTTTGACACTGTCATTTGACTAACCACTAGGTGTTACTATTGTCATAGTCCACAGGGATAAAGATTCAACGATACTCATACTTCTAGTTTTTTGCGAAGGCAGATCTGGATGGACAAATCAATGCAAAATGTATTTACCCTACCACTTTAATTAGTTTAGAACATTTATTTTCCTTTCATTTAGCAAAAGTCGTACCCAGGGACACAACAGCATACCTTGAGAGCTTGTCTAATATTCATTAGAAATATGCTTATGTTTCATTTTTCACACTGACCTTTGACATCTATAAAAGTCTGCTCTCCCAAATCTTAAACCAAACAGAGCTTAAGGTTAGGGTTAGCAGCTCAGAGAAGGTGTAAAGCTTTTCATTAGATGTGGTTCAACAAACTAACACTCTTCAAACCTTTAGACGATCTTAGGCTTCCAGTGAAAATCCTAATGCTTTTAAGCAGACATGAGCAAGGCGGTTATTAAGGCGAGACTGCAGGTGGGGTGAACAGGACTTTTTCAGTATTTTCATGTAAATTTAAAACTTTACCTATAAATTGAAGCCATAAAAAAGAGACTGACATAAAAAATACTTGACGTACTTTTAAAAATCAAACAAGCAAAAAAACACCCTTTAAAAATATTTTCTGCACACAGTTGTAACATACACGCATATATTTGTTGTCATGCCAGTTTGCATTTACTCTGTGTGAAACGCGCCCGACAGGATTAATGAGTCCTATGAAACAGTTTTTAAAAATATCTTGACACGGAGCGGGGGATGTTATGAGGACACACTGCACAGAGTCTCTGCGAACAGAAGCCGTGTTCAGCCCTGTGAGGAGCTGTTGTGTACATGCGTGTTTTTAATGGCAGCATTGCAAGCAAACCATGCGGCTGTGGTAACACTTTATATTAAAAAGCAGTCTTTACACTCACTAGGGGACGGAAAGCCACTTCTAATATTTGGAAACAACTTTTACTGTTCATTATGAAACATAGCCGCAGCAGCACGGGGAACACTTCAAAAAGCACAGTTCAATTAATATCACAATGCAGCTGTCACTACGAAGCCTGTCACACCGTAAAATAAGTGAGATGTGTATTTATGTCCACCCAAAACACTAGGCGAGTGTTGCATGGGATTTTTCCACATAGCAGCCTTGTGTAATCTGTAATAAAGCGTTAGTGCGGTCACATCTCTCAGCGGGACAGAGGGACATGTCTGAGGTGGACAGGGTGAAGGTCAGGCCAAAAGGGGGACACCGGCTTGGGTCCAATGGGTGTGGCGTCAATGGACAAGGGATATCCCCGCACTATTCTCAGCACCATCCTGTTACGTGATGAGAAGCATGCCATGTTGACTGGTGACCCAAGCTGGGCTTAATTGCCGCCTGTAGTGAGCAGAACCTCTAATTTCCCATGAATAATGTCCCCGCTTCAGACAGTGGGCCAGAAAGGTTGCTTTTCTCAGAGGCTTTGTGGCCCGGCTAATACACTCTTTATGAGCACTGGGCCTAAGTGCTAGTCTCCACTTCCTCAGCCGCTCCCATCTCAGGACCAGGTTCACCAACAGGTCCACAGTCAGGCACACCATTAACTCCTTATTC
This sequence comes from Periophthalmodon schlosseri, assembly GCA_000787095.1. Classification (NCBI taxonomy): domain Eukaryota; kingdom Metazoa; phylum Chordata; class Actinopteri; order Gobiiformes; family Gobiidae; genus Periophthalmodon; species Periophthalmodon schlosseri. The sequence continues at coordinate 8,875 of JACM01067735.1, forward strand.
TTTACAACGTAAGTATTGCAATTACATATGTGTAAAACAATTGGATGTGATTTCATGTAACTTTCCTAAGCCTCCAGCCAGTGCACATAAGGTTTCCACTATGTCATGTTCACATTAACAAGTTGCCCATCTCTGTGCACAACTATGCACAACAGTGAGGTTTTTGTTGATGATTATCGTTGAATTGGGATTTCATTACCACCTTAAATAAGAAAAGGGAAAAGTATACGTTTGGAGACAGGCTCACTCTTCTCAAAGCTCACTTGTTTTATGGCATCTTATGACTGGACGACTGTTTTTTCTTTCAATCCCAGCTCAATCTACTGTGCACACTGTGGTCAGAGAGTGAGTGATTTGTAGTGGTCAAAGAGGCTGTTGGCGCAGATTGGCAGCTAAGTCCCTGGCAGCCAACTCAAGGGCAGTTGTGGCTTTGAAGTAGTAAGTGTAGGAAGAGACTACAAAGTATAAACATATATTAAAAAAGACATATTGTGCTTTTGTTTGCTCTGTAATTATATTTGATGACACTGTCAATCATTATGCAATATTTTTGACATATTTTGGACAAATCCTACGTGTATCACTACTTAAGAAAATTAAATTGGAGCAGTGGGCGTGTAAAGGTGGCAGTGAAAATGGAGATAGATTGGAGCAATGACATCTTGAATGCAGGAGAAGACTACTCAAACATGCACGAATCACTCTTCATACAACTTCAGAGGGTAAATGAGAAAGGGCAATGATTATAAGATGGCTAAAGCTTTAAAATGTTGATTTTGCATAATAGGTCCCCTTTAAAAAACAGACAGTTTAGAATCAGACACACTTTGTTATAATTTTGTCACGCATAGTGAAGACAAAATTCAGTCTCTAAAATCATGAGCTAAACATGTTATAACAAAAGTGTTAATATGGAGTAAAGTGTAAAATTGTCTTTAAAGTGGGGATGTGACAGGCAGGGCAGTGCATGTGGAAAAAAGAAGGACACTTGTGAGACTTCTTAACATGTTGCACTAGTGGTGGAAGCTTGCACTTCCAGTTGCAATGAATGGGGCAACCCAGTAACCATAAACTGAACCTGTATAATCCAGTGTCGTATATGAGACGCCAAAAACTAAATGAAGTGCAGCTGATAGAAAATATTAGCACATAACAGGAGATGTTGTAAATACGCAATGGAAGCTAGAAACTGAGCTCATTGTCAAAAGTGCATTTCCAAAACTAACCAGGATGTTGATAAAGTGTTGAATCACCTCCTCTGAATCAATTTAGGCACGCGTGTTGCAGAAGCTTTGTAGCTTTTTCCACAGAATTACAATGCCATTAATCAATCCACTTGCTTGGAATGGATTTAGAACTCTTGACTTCCACAAGCTTCCAGTTTTATTTTTTGGTGCTTATCTGAGTAATCAAGTTAGCGTTCGCCCTGCTACTCTCCATCCGTGCTCCGTCGGTGACCCCTTCTAGCAGCTGGGAGCATTTAAACTTCAAACAGTGATGCAGATTTTGGACCGCATATTTTCAATGTTTTGCTAATTTTCTATTTTAGCACGTGGCTGATATTAATGATGAAAGTCCCCAGAGACTTTGTGGCAGTCTCGGTGGTTGAGCATAGCGCATGAAGGCTAACGAAGACCAGGACAGAGGGATCATGGAGACACACGGCCTGTCAGAGCGAGACGGAGACATCAGCAGCGTGCGGAGAAATGTGCGGGAATGAGCTTGACATGTCTGTTTGTAATAAATAGGAACAGAGGACAATGGGTTAGACATGTCCAAATCAGCTGCAAGAGGCCACATTCACTATTGATTGCTACGACTGCCTGAATGCATTGTAACGACCATCTGTTATTTATGAGGCGATAAGAAGGGGAACAAAATCCATCCACAGACCGCTAAAAATTACTACTGTCCTCTCAGAGCACTGCCACAATAAACAACGCTGTTCAAGATTGTCAAAAGTTATATTTACTTTTATTAATCGTTATGTAAAGCTGGGGAAGCCTATTTTCAAACTTGTACTGTAAGAAGGAAGTATATTTTTAAACATATACAGTTTTATAACAAATCCATTGGCAAACAGAAGCAGCTGTGGGCACAGTCAATCCTGGTGACACTTATAGCTCTTTTTCCTGGTTTAGCAGTCAATACTATACTCAATTACAATATACAATACTGGAGTATGCCTCGGTGTGCATGTGCCACTCCAAGGGTTTTAATTTTGGCATGGAAAGGATTAATTATTACTACACTAACAACAGCGTCATATTACTGTTTCTGTAAAGTAACAGGAGATTGACTTTATAGTCTGTGTTTACTTATCCAGGAATTAACTTTTAACTCCACTAAAAACAGGTCTGTAGTCGACTAAAGAAATTCTTGATCGACTAAAGACATGTCCTGACAATCCGTTAGTCAACTAAAAAGGGGGCATGACAAAAGCTCTCAAAACTATTACACGTTTCTATGTATCTGACCCAAACTACCCTCACAAGAATACAACTGCACGGGAGTTAATGCAAAAACTATTTATGCAGAAAAAAGTACTAGGAAACAATGTATTTATATTGCTAGTTTTCAGATCACGTCACAACATTCTATAGGCCAATATTGTTTAATACAGATGGGGGGCAGCTAAAATGATTATTGTTAAAATGCAGGTTCCTGTGGTTATATAGCAAGTTGATGGGTATAGTCGCTATTACAAATGATCAGGTTCAACATTTGTGAATTTACCTGTTGGATATTTCTTGCCAAAGTACAAGTGGGAAAATCGGGCTCTTGTCCCCCATTTGAGAGTATGATATCATCACATTGTAGAATCTGAAAACCACCAATAAAGACAGATTAATCTTATAAATCATTATAATCTAAATAAAATAATTAGTCCACTAATACAAATTTTGGTCGACTAAAACACCATTGAGTGTTTAATTGACAAAGGAACTAAAGACCTGCGGCCCCAAACAACACTTCAGCTCTAAACTGAGAGAGTTGGTTAGAAAATATTTTAAATTGAAATGAAGGAAATTGGCCAAAAAAAGGCTTCTGTCTAACCTAGGACCTTTCTGTTGATCTTAAGATGCACTATGTACATATGTTAGTGTATACAAACAGTTTAGGAGGCCTAGTATCAGAGCAGATATGGCTTGTGTTTAGAGACTGCGGTCAGGTTTGGAGAAGGTGACTGTTGGCGTGAATGGGCTGTTTGGCTCTGGATCAAACACAAACATGAATGTATTTAACCCACGTCACATCGGAGAGAAGACGCTTGCAGAGAGGCGTGCTTCCTCATGTTTGGAACTACTCCTGATGAGGTCATTGATGTGGCTGCACAACATCTACAAGAGAAGAAAAGTGAAAAATAAACAAAAACTAAACATCCACTCTTTGTATCATGTTAAAATAATACCACAGTAAGTTTTAACTTTAATCAAAGCTTATGACTACTTCTTGGTGTCTAGTTTCTAACACTGTTGTATTCTCCTTTATCCATTAACTCTTTTGAGCTTTGAGCTTTTGAGCTTTGTCCATGTCACATTGTTTTTTCTCATCAAATACATTGCATTGAATTTTGTTTCATGTAAAGTAGTTTAGTTTCAACTAATAAACAATTCATAAACCATATAAAGGCGTACTCCATAGACCTTCAGTAAACTTGATTTGATAATTTCAGTGCTTCAGTGGCATCTATCAGCTAGTGTCTTGTTGCTAATATTCACTGTGCTGCTTTTTGTTTTTTCAGCATTGTTCACTCCTCTTTGTTGCCAGCAGGGGTGTTTCTGTCCCTCTCAAAGTATGCATAAGTGCATGGGAAAACCTTTTTCTTAATTATTCATTTTGTTAAATTTTAAATATTTTAAAGACCAATGCAAAGGCGTCCAAATGTATTTTTAAAAAGTCTGAGTAAGTGTATTATTAGGTTTTTAATTGTCTTATGAGCTAGTAAACATAGAACATGTGCACAATTGTAATATGCAATGTGAAAAAAATAAATCAATCAGAAAGTACAATAGGTTTCAGGCACTCATTTCATTTTACAGTCCATAAAATAATGCATGTTTGAAGTTGTGCACCACGTCTTTGCTAACACAAGTGCACATGTCTCGTTGTGTGTCTAAACCATGGCTCAGCTAAAGCCTTCCAGCTGCACACATGCTTTGAGCTCGTCCACATTAAAAACCTGAGCATGAACAACTCCACTTCTGAGTCTCTCTGCAGCTCCAAAGGTCGCACTACATCCCTCTATTAGCAGCTTGTGTAATGGGCCCTGTTAGATCTTGTTTCTGAATGTGTTTCCAGAAATTTCCAACTTTCCAGATTTGTATCAAGAAAAGGATTGAATTTAAATTTAGGTTGAATAGTTAATCAAATGAACAGAACATATAAAAAAGACATACTTTTGTCAATAGGATCTCATCCCTTAATAATAATGGTTTGCAGATCTCAATACTTGCTAATGTATCTTTGTTTGCATAACATACACGATTTTTATAGATGTACAGCTGATGCACAAAGTCAAAAAATATTTTTGGCCTTCTTGTACTTAAAATAAACTATAAAATAAACTATAACATTTTATAACTCAGACTTCAGACTGAAATGGAGCAGTAAAAACTATTATTTATTGTGCACGGAACTCGGGAGCTCAGAACAGACCACAGATTTCCTCAGCTGTGATGATGTGGACCGCTCAGATCACACTATCAGAGTAGGACCGGAGGGGTTCTTCCAGTTTGTGTTCAGGGAACAGAGAGGATCCTCCTCATAATCTTCAGTTCCCCTTGATGACCTGGTCCAGACCAGTCTATGTCAGTCCCACTGTGGGAGCGCTCAGCTCACTAGACAGTATGCTCATTGACAAGCCAAAGGAGGGCTTCCACAGGCTGTGGGGGACTTAAGGGACCACATCTAGGACCACTTCCTTGGAATGGAGCAAAGCAGGGGTGTGTTCTGACTTTGGGGACGATATCCAAACCAAGTCCGAGCAGAACTAGAATCTCTGGTTTCTGTGACATGGACAGAGTGAGTTTACCTTCAGTGAAACATGGGGTCTTAAACAGAGTGTTGCTTACCTGAAACACAGAAGAATATTCAGAGACTTCTGGCTTCAAAAACAATCTTAACATGCTGGAATTGCAGGTTTTATCTTAAGAGTTATCTTAAAACAAAATCCAAACATGTGCTGTTCAGAAAAGAAAAGTGAGACAGATGCAGTATGTAGTGCAGATAAATCTTAGCTTATTTTTGAAGTTTGACAAAAAACTGTATGAAGCGTACAATAAGTACGTTTTTTTGTGTTTTCACAAGGGTAATGCTCCTGACATGTTCCCAAGTGTACAATGTTAGCTGTTACCTGATTTAAAAACATTTTATTTTTTTATTTTGTAATATCTGCAAAACAAACAAAAAAAAGATATATTTCCAAAATGGTCCTGTTCCATTGTAAAAGACGCACAGGATTACAAGCGCGAGCCTTTTGAATTTTCTCTCAGGCGAAATCACTCCATTATGTTTGTGGCCGTCTGTGAATCAAAACAGGCTAATGCAAGTATAAATAGTCGGGTGCAAGTGATGGATCTAAATTTGTTCAATGTGTGCTCCAGGAAAACACAATGGTGTGCCACTGAGGTTTCCAAAGCCACATTTGCAATTATTCAGGAAGGTCTTGTTTACATCTATAATGAACCGACGGCTACAGAACATCCCTCAGTAAACACTTAAACAGGCTGTTTCTAAACATTGTGCAGCCTTTAGAACCATTGCAGTTTCTTCTAAAGCCCGCAGAGTTGTTTTTGGATGAAAAAAGCTTTCCGAAGATGGTTGTGACAACTAGTAGTGTGTTGATGGGCTGTGTTGTTTTGCTTGTTCCATGGAAGAAACGTTCTGCCTTAATGTGGTGTGGTTAATATTGTGAGATTTAACAAGTGTAATAAATAACACTTTTTGCTAAGTTTTGTTAATCGGCCTTCATCTCACTCTATCCTATGATTTATTTCACACAAGTGAAACTGCTAGTGTTCCAGTTTCTTTCTATCTACAAGACATGCACATTAGGCTATTCCTAAAGCTAGTAACTCTAGATCTTGGATAGCGGTTCCTGGCAGGGCTGTGTAATTAATCAAATTTTAATCAAGATTGAGATTCAGTCATGTCTAATAGTCAATGATGTGCTTTGATCTTTTTAATAGAGAGGTCTACAGCCAATCTCTGTCAGTAAAAACATGTGGTTTGGAGCAGAATGTAGACTTTTGAGGTAGTAATTTCACTACATTTTGTGTTAAATGGCACTGATTAAAAGTCAGTATTGTTTATGTTCTGAAAATTTATATCGAAACCCATTTGTATTTGTTTTTATTAAGACAAACTAAAATGTAATCAAATATCACAATTGATCAATATGAGACAAAAAAAATATATATTTTTTTATATTTTTTGCCACAGTGCCCAGTTCTAGTTACATATTACTAAAATCGCAAATGAAACACATGGCTCCTAGTCCTACCCAACATATTTTGTGCATTTTCATTTTGCTGGAACAGAAAGAGAGAGAACCTTCAAAATATCCTTAAGAATGCATCTCAAAACAGTGATTGTTTTGGAAAATCTGCTGGACAGGGGTTCTTTGTGTTTGCCTGTTTGGAACAATGTCTGTCCAGAAATTCCAACATATTACATCAGCAGCTCTAACCATTATTTTTAATATGGGGACTTTCTAAAATGTTCTGACAAGCCGTTAGTCCCCTTATTATCCAAACATTTAACAACCGTAATGCAAGGAGTTTTTCAGTTGATATATCGTAAGATGAAGATGTTGTTGGACATTTGATTTTGCAATATCAGAGACTGCCCTTGATAGACCTTCTGACTATACTTGAAATTGCCTTGAGTTTTTGTTTTTCCTGGATTGTGTTAAAGTGGAGGTATTATGCAAAATCAACTTTCTGGAGCTTTCTATCATGTTATAACCTTGTTCCATCAAAAACATGCTTGAAGTGGTTTTATATGTCATTCGTGCATGTTTGGGTAATTTAGTGATCTCTCCCAGGCCCTAGCCAAAGCTTCCTTAAGGTTTGCTGTAAGATTTGTCCAATGCTCCGCCCACAAGCCTATGTCATCCATGCTCCCACGTGACAATTCTCCATAAATTCTCCATAAATATACGTATTTTATTAACACAAATTAAATTTATAATTTAATTTATACGTGTTAATAAAATACCCCCTCTTTAAACCTTTACATCCTGTTGGAAAAGATGATGATCCTCTGATGTCTCTGTAGTGTCACATCATTCTAATAGCTCAGTCTAGACTTAGTAATATTTACACTCTCTTCTCAATTGTGATAATCTGAAACAGCTGAGCAGAATCCTCTCTCTTCCAGCAGTCCAAAGGCTGACCCCGACCTCTCTCCATGTTAAAGCTCTGCTGTGTGGTGAGCAAACAGCCAAAGAAGCTTCAGGACATATTCCCAGGACTGTCAGTGAAAGGATAAACACATGAGAGATGAGTTTAGCCAGTGTCTGTCAATGCTTTCGACATACTGTGAACAAAATTACAGATATCATCATAAGATAGATCACACACACATATATACTGGCTCTATGGACACCTTTGAATTGTTACTTCATATGTTATAATATACATACATATACAATATAATATGTAAATATATAT
>KN471703.1:1050-11113 GCA_000787095.1 Periophthalmodon schlosseri
TCTCCTTGTCTCCTCTCTCCTCGTCTCGTCTCTCCTTGTCTCCTTTCTCCTCGTCTCCTTGTCTCCTCCGTCTCCTTGCTCCTCTCTCCTCGTCTCTTCTCTCCTTGTCTCCTCTCTCCTCGTCTCGTCTCTCCTTGTCTCCTTTCTCCTCGTCTCCTTGTCTCCTCGTCTCCTTGTCTCCTCTCTCCTTGTTTCCTCTCTCCTTGTTTCCTCTCTCCTCTCTCCTTGTCTCCTCTCTCCTTGTCTCCTCACCTCCCTTCTACAGATCCACTCCACAGCACATCAAATGAATTACAAGACAAAAAAACATGGGTCTTTTCAGAGCTCACACTGTTTACACTTCATATTTTTCAAATATCATAACCCTGTTTAATGAATCATCCAGGTTGTTCCATTAAACTAACTAGACAGAAAAAAGGCACCTGTTCTCACCCCAATTTATGTTTTGTTTTTTTGTTTTTTTTAATTCTGTGCAGTTGTGAACTTTAAGTCATGTTCTAATGCAGTTACATCCTCAAAAACATACCTGGAGTTGTGTTTTGTGTCATTCACACATGTTTGAGTAACACTTTATTATTAGTCTGTCTACATCTCCAAAGCTCAAAATGCTCTGTTCCACCTTGTGATGTCATGAAGTGTTAACAGCTCCTTTTACCTTTTGTTCATTAGAGATTGCCAATTCCAGGTGTGAAATAATCTAAATGATGATGATTACTTAAGTAGAATCTTTAGGTATCTGTACTGTACTTAAGTAAATTTTACAGTGAATACTTTTTACTTTTACTTCAGTACATTTGAGAGCAGTATCTGTACTTTCTACTCCACTACAGTTCTGAACTAGACTGAAAAGTAAAAAGTACTTTTCATATGATTTGAGGGGTTATTTTTACCATGTTCGTGGTAACATCCTGACTAAAGTTCAGGCTTCAGCTTTGAGCAAACAAAAATAAATACACAAAATTCATAACAAATTGATTTGTATCGCTACTGTTGACAAAAGTCTGTATCAACTCTATTCAGTATCACTACATTTAACATTCAAACAAGTTAACAACACTTACATACTTTTACTTTTTACTCTTTAAGTATATTTTTAAGCAGGTACTTAAATACTTTTACTTAAGTAGATTTTTTCATGTGATACTTTTACTTGAGTAACAAAATTCAGTACTTCTTCAACCACTGATGGAGTTTAAAAACACAGTGGAGCACTTCCTGTATTACCACATGACATCACAGGGTGGAACAGAGTGTTTTCTGTTTGAGAGAAGAACTCAGTCTAAATCTGTAGGGTTTGTGTGTTAAACATGTGTGAATGAAACAAAACACAACTCCAGGTCTGTTTGTGATGAGGAAACATTAGAACAGAGATCAGAAAATAGCGTAATATGGCCCTTTAAAGCCTAAATGTATCTATTAACGTGTTTGTTTGATTTTAGAAAAGTAGGAAAGGCAAGTTTATTTGTATAGCACAGTTCATACACAGAGTAATTCAAAGTGCTTTACTGAAAAACCTATATTCTGAATACACAAAAATCCAGTTACTCGTGAGAGGATTCTTGGTGTATGTTGACACGGCCCTGTGCTGCTGGACACTTTAGGAGGAGCAGAGCATAAATATCTCATGTAAAGCCTCTTCTGTGTTTGAGCCGTGTGTCTGCTCTGCCAGGGCTCCCAGACAAACCCAACCCGCCACAGAGGTCCCCAAATCAGCCACTGTCCATCACACATGCCCCCCTCCCCTCCCCTCCTGGAGCTCAGCACCTAATGAGGACAAACACGAGGAAACTCCAGGAAATTTTATGTTTGAGGACACTGACGTGATAAGTTTGGAATTATTTTTGTCAGACCAATCAGGTGCCTTCTTTCCCTGAGGAAGGCACCTGCTAACTTGATTGACAGCTATTGCACCTCGTTGCTAATCGGCCGCCTCCTGCCAAACCTGCAGCGGGAGCGGGAAGGGGCGTGTACCTTCAACAACCTTGTTCTTGATTGGCTCTTTGGTTGTCATGAAATGCTCACTCTGAATTCCAAATATGGAAGTTTGCTCCAAATTAGCCGCTATAACCGCTAGCCTCGATTAGCTTCATTCGGCTGCAGCAACAGTATGGCGTCCCTTAGTCCATTTCTATATACAGTCTATGGTCAAACAAGCTAATTATTAAACGACTCTATTCTGAATTTCAACTTTTTTACTTAAAAATGGGTGAAGAAACGCCCACTCGCGCTCGAATAGCTGCAGCGATGGCTCTAAATCTACACAAATGTGTCGTGTTAGCGAGCAGCGCCCCGGGGCTAGCTTTAATTGGCAGATTCGGGCTGTCATCCCCAGACGTTTTCTCCCAATAATCTGACAGCACCAGACAGCGGAGGTGTGCAGAGGAGGGCAAAGAAATGACACCAAAACACAGGCAGATTTTATACAGGGGCTAATGTTTGGGAGTCCAGTACCATTTGTGCTAGTTTAAGCCTAAATAAATAGTTTTGATAGAGGAACTAGTTCATTTTAAACAATCCAAAATGACTCCTCACTTAACTTCAGAGCATTCTAATTATTCACAGTGATGAGTTTATAACTTTTCACATCTTTCAGAGACTAAGTGGAGTTTTAGTCCAATGAGGTTCATCTGGTCTCCCAATAATTCTTTTAATAGATTCACACAATCGGGATACTGGCCTGAAGAAGTCGGACTGCAGGTGGCGCTGTCTCCCTACTGGTGGAGTTCGATCTGTTTTAAATCAGCTGACCAGACAGGTCATAGCAACATCATGTGACCAGTCTGAGAAGAGCTCTGGTGAGCAGTACAGACTGTCAGGGATGAAAACAAACCAACCTTGAAAAAATAATTTATTCAAATAAAGAGTTGAGTTTTGTCGCCACAGTAATGCCAACAACAACTAACATGCGAACAGAGCACTTCCTGATTAGCTGACAATAAAACACTTTATAATTAGTTGCGAGTACACAGCGGACTTTACTTTGCGTATACAATATATCTGTACTGAGGAAAATATATTTGCTATTTGGGGATTGTCAAGTGTTAACACGCAGAGGAAGACGTGCCTTTTATTAATTTACTTTTTATGTTTTGTGATTCATGTATTCATTCTTGTATTTGTTCAAAGTGTTTTTTATGGCTTGAAAAACATGCCCTCTTACTGTTAGTGGTCTCGCCTCGCCAAGATCTGACCTGTATCTTGGCCTGGTGGCATCACCTGGGAGATATGGAAATGTATGGATGTGTTGTATCTGTGAATTTCATGATTTTTAAACATAATGAGAGAAAAATAGTTGTGGTCACTTTATGTAACTTGTGATTAGTTCTGCTTAATCCCTGTGAAATAGAAAACACTTTTACAGACAGAAAAGGGCCCAGCTCAACTTCAGGGTGAGCAGCTGTTGGAGTTTGATTGCAGAGTAACAGCTGATTTCATAGGTTAGACAAAGACATATTTGTTTTAGACTGAATCTAATTGTGAAGCTCTGATTAAGATCCAGAGGTGTCAAAGTAGTGTACAGAATCATTTACATGTTTTTGACCCACTAATGTTGTGCCCTTGTGCAAGACTCTACATTCACTTTATCCAGTTGGGGTTATTGGATTGGTGATGGTCAGAATTGCACCTGCACACTTTCTTGGTCCAAACTGGATTTGTAAAAGCACGAAGAGTTTGTTCTTGACTCATAATTTGCAGTATGTTTAAAAGTCTAATTAAATCAGCCTCTGCTGTACTTCAGCCATTTTACCCACCGTGAACAACAGTTTTCTGTGTCTTTGTCAGATTGAACTTAAAAGGTTTTTATTCTGCACTTCTCTTTTAACTTTCATTTTATGATGATTATTTATGTTTTGATGTGTTTGTATTGTGATTTTAATGTCTTTCTTATTCTGTAAAGTACTTTGAATTACTTTGTGTACCAATGGTGCTTTACAAATAAACTTGCCTTGTGCTCCAATGAGGTTCATCTGGTCTTCTGTTAATTTATTTGAATAGATTTTTTTTCAGACCGAGGTTTAGTTTGTTTTCTCTGGTCTTCGTTAATTTATTTGAATAGATTTTTTTTCAGACCGAGGTTTAGTTTGTTTTCATCTCTGACAGTTTGGACTCCTCATTAGCGGCCTCGTCGCTGGATTAAGGAGGCAGTGGAAATACAGACACACGCTCACGGGACTTTAAACCGGGATGAGGGGATCTTTTTACTCTCACACACCTGAGATACTGTCCTGAAGAAGTTGGACTGCAGATGGCGCTGTCGTCCTGCCTCCACCAGTAAGAAGACAGTGTCAAAATCTGTTTAAATCAGTTGACCAATCACGTCACAGCGACGTCACGTGACCACTCTGAGGAAGAGCACTAGTGAGCAGACAAACTGTCAGGGATGAAAACAAACTAAACCTTGGTCTGAAAAAGAATCTATTCAAATAAACTTGTCTTGCCTTGAACTTATATATCCATGGTGACACCAAGTTACAGGTCAGATCTGTGGAAAGGTAACCCCACTCACAGTAATAATACGTGTTTTTCAAGGTATATTTTAGCTATAAAAACAGCTGTATTTGAATGAATGCAAAGATAGATTAAAAGGCCAGAATAACAACAGCAAAAGAATGGAGACAAAGGCACTCGATAATGATAATGTATGTGGATTTAAATGAAGATCTGACTCCATTATAAACCCATGTCCTGAGTGTGTTGTTCTCCTCCCCTTTAAGCACTCTGACTTCACACAAAGCAGACAATAGTCCCGGGCAGTTTTTTCTGTCCCCGTAGACTTTAATGGAGTGTGATTGTGGTTGTGTCACTGTTTGATTCAGTGGCTCCTCTGCACAGACAAAGGCCTGACCCCCTTCTGCTGACCTCCCTCTCCCCGAGGCGCTTCCTCCGGGGCCGGCTCAGGGGCTGCTATGAGGGGCCCATCGCATGCGACAGAAGAGCTCATTAAGACTGTGAAACTGTGGGCACTGTGAACAGCAGCTGTGGTTTTCTTTTGGGATGTATGTAATAATGGTATGCATCTGATGTAGACCTATTACTCAATAAAATGCCTGTCTCAACCTGATCTTAATGGGGCCATCAAGATCAAGAGGCTTTTTTATACAAAACTGTTACATACATGGTGTTTCACATCAATGGTTTAAAACCTAAGACTAAAGACTGGTTTTGACTGTTTGGCGTTTAACCCTGTTTGAGTAGATATCACGGTCCATTTTTTATTTCGATTTTTGTGATCCTAAACCTGTGACACACTTTGGTCAACCATGGCGGCTTTTAAATGTGCTATATAAATAAGCTGATTGATAAGACAACTTGATGTGGAAATGATCAGATTGGTCTAAAAACACTGAACTTGAGCATACAGAGACAAGGGAGGGTTTATCTTGTTCCACACCTGGCATGTGGTCCTGGAGAAAGTATTTTTAAGCAGCCTATACAGAACACATTTAGAGACTCTGGCTGCAGCGGCACCATTGGCCAGCAGAGTGAAGTTATGGCATTTCTGGTGCAAGACACATTTTTTAAACTCAGTATATTCATTTATAACAGCTATGTGGTTAAAATAATTAAGGTTATGATTGAGGTCTGAGTTAGGGGTCAGAAGTTTGAGTATTAGCTCCACTGTACCCAGACCATAGACTGTATAAAGAAGTGGACTAAGTGAGTGTGACATCACCCATAGCGTTTGGTTCCAGTCAAATGAAGCTCATCGAGGCTAGAGCAGTTATGGGGTGAATTTGGAACCGAGTTCCATATTAGGAATTCTGACTGTGAGTATCATAGCAACCAAAGAGCCGACCCGGAGACAGGCTGTTGAAGGTAGCGCAAAGGAAAGAAGGTACCTGATTTGTCTCTAATTAATGTCCATATGTTGAGTTAGGGACACAATAGCGAAATAAAAACACTAGGATCATGCAGAGCGGGTTAATACGAACATTTTAAGACCAAAATGACGAGGCTCACTGCAGTAGTTACAGAGAAAGGGGCCACAGCTTTTCAATGTAAAGTGAATTGGAGTTGATGGATTCGATGGAGGCTGGAAGCGCCCCAGGCACTCAGATCCTATTTGGAACATGGTAGCTAGCAGGTTAGCTATGTCCAGTTATATATACAGTCTATGGTACCATATATATATGGTACCATATATATACAGTCTCTGAGCCAGACCCTTCTCAGATACATTACAACACCATCATCACTGGAAGCAGATGAAAAGTGTAAACCTTCATAAAATAATCTTTACAACCAGTTTCCATAACCAAACAAGGACTTCTGTTATAACAATCATTTAGGGTCTAATTGAAATCAAGATTATGAAACATACATATTAGCATTAAAAACCTGTGTAGATTAGATTAGCTGCTACTTTGCACCAGATTTTTAGGCACAACAAACGCTCACATAACAGTTTTTTATCATTTATTGAAGGACTAATCGTGAGCATGGTTCATTTTTCAACAGGTCAACAGTCTTCCTGAAGATGTGAGACAGGCCTCTACTTAGACATTGTTTAAATCCAGGCTCCAAATGGTTCTGTTTAGCTGCATTTGACTGAAAAGTTTTTATTCTGCACTCTTCTCTTTTAATGTTCATTTTATGATGAGTATTTATGTTTTGATTTGTTTGTGATTTTAATGTATTTCTTATTCTGTAAAGCACTTTGAATTACTTTGTGTACCAATTGTGCTCTACATATAAACTTACCTTACCATGGTTCATATTTGCTAGTGATGGGACTTTCGGCTCTTTTATGGGATCCAAATCTTTAGATCCGTTCATTTCAAAAAGCCGTTCAAAAGACTGGCTCTTTTACTATTTATTTCTATGGCAGAAGCCAATGTGAGAACTCATTTTGATGTGTTTAAAATGGTTCAAACTGAGAGTGGGAGAGAGTTTTTGGAATTATCCAGAATTTAAATAAAACATTGCACTACAATAATAATCATTTTAAAACTGTTATCACAATGTCAGTATGTTTTCTGTGCACCAAGCTCTCACTCGTGTGGCCTGCTCTGCTTCTGAGCTGATTCTTGTTTTGGTTCAGCGTTAACCAGTAAAATGCACACAAATTAGAAAGAAAAAGATTTGGTTCTTTTAAAAAATTAGATCTGGCTCCAACCGCTCACGTTAAGGTAAAGAGCCAACTCATTCACAAGCATCACATCCCTAATATTTGCTCAGGTCCTCGGCCCTACAGCCTTCAGTGTACGTGTGGGTAAATGCGTTGCTCGTGGGCATGTCTGATGTGTTGATGGACTCATTTGTCCCGGTCTACAGCTGATCAGTCAAAGAGCTCCATCTGCTGCAGGACGTCCCAGACAGGCCAGCCCCGTCCAGACAAGTGCCCCAGAGCATCACGGGACAGAAGACCGGAGAGGGGAGTAGACATCAGGGACAAAGAAAGACTCACATTAACACCGCAACTGCCTCAGGTTTTAGTAACAGACAGAAGATCAGCTGCTCTCTGCTGCCACCTCAAGTATCACTGCAGTATGGGGATGGTCTGCTCAATAGCGCTTTTCAAAGTTGCTAAAAATAGACTGTGATATCACATTGCAAAGTGTTATGGGACACCCCCTTAGACAAACAAACACTAAAACAAAGCCGGTATGGTCTACTCCTTCAGAAAGACCTTGTTTCCAGTTTTAACATCTGGAGTATTAACTTGTTTTTCACACACAGTTTCTGGTTTCTGGTGTTTAAAGGAATCAGGAAGTGTGCAGTTAGCTTGCTAGTTGTTCTTATCATTATTGTGAAGGCAAACTCCACTCTGACCTCTGAGAGTTGTGAAAGGTGCTTATAAACTCATCGCGGTGAGTAATTAGGATGTTCTGAATGAATAAAGTAAAGTGAGGAATAACTTTGGACCACTGCAAACCGTTTAAAATGAACTAGTTCTGTATTTTCTGTTTTTAAGACAGAGGAAACAGGTACAGCGCCTTTAGTGTATACAGATACACAACCAGAAATTCCAGCGCTTAAAGTTGGTAAGTTGAATTATTGCCACGTTCCAAAGGGTTTGTGAGAACTAGGAACAGATATATATATATAAAAAAATACTTCCTCCTTTCACAATTTGAAAAAAGTACCCTCGCTTAAAGGGTCCATATTAAACTATTTTTAAATCTCTGTTCTAATGTTGTTTCCTCATCACAAACAGACCTGGAGTTGTGTTTTGTTTCATTCACATGTTTAACACACAAACCCTGCATATTTAGGCTGAGTTCTTCTCTCAGACTGAAAACACTTCCAACTTGTGATGTCATGTGGTAACACAGGAAGTGCTCCACCGTGTTTTAAACTCCATACACCTTCACTAGAATCATCTGGATTATTTCATCTCTGGAATTGCCATCTCTACTGAAAAAAAGCTAAAAAGTAGCTGTTAACTTGAAAACTAACACTATATGACATCACAAGGTGGAACATTTTGAGCTTTGGAGATGTAGACAGACTAATAATAAAGGGTCACTCAAACATGTGTGAATGAAACAAAACACAACTCCAGGTCTGTTTTTGAGGAGGGAACTGCATTATAACATGGCTTAAAGCTCACAAGAGTCAGTTTTGTGTAATATAGGAGCTTTAAATGATAAAAAGAAAGTGTTCTATACAGTCTCATGTGATGATTCCACAGTTTAGTCTGGAGTGCCGTCGTCTGATTGTGTGGCACATCTTTCATAAGTGCTCCACTTCTGTGACTGTTCCACTCCAGATGGTTGGGTCATTATTTCTCATTATCTGAAGCCACAATGACAACACTCACAATGTCTCGGATCCAAACTTAGACCTGTGTTTATGAATGAACCTGATTTACTGTCTCCATATACAAGCTGTCTGTTCTGTCTGCAGCCAATCTGCGGACAGCATCGTGGCAGAGTAGTTAGCACACTCGCTTCGCAGCAAGAAGGTTTTGGGTTCTACATGCATTTGACATGGCTATTCATGGGTCTCAGCTTCCAACATTATTTGGACTTTTTCCCATTCAAAAGATAATATATTTTTTAGAATTGTTAATGGCTGTTTGCCTGGGATCCAGAACACACGCTTCTTCAATACTTAAAGCAGACGTGAGTCTGGTCATCAGTAAATCTCCCAGAGTTCAGATGGGCGTGACTGACAGGTGGATTAGCCAATCAGTATCAGAACAAATATGGCGGTTTACGAAGGAAAAAAAAAAGTAAAAAATATCACAGGGGACTGAAAAACGGATTTGATTTTGATCAAAATGATGGTGACCAATGAGCTCCTTCATTTCACATGTGTCACTGAAATAAACTAATCTGATTGCACTGTACTGTCTGAATCTGGCTCGAGGCACGACAGAGGGAGAGGTGATCAGACTGATCCCTCCGCAGCGGTGGAATGTAGCAAAGTAAAAGTAGTAAAGTACTTTACTCAAGTACAAATTTTAGGTGTCTGTACTTTACTTTTAAAGCAAATTTTAAAGTGGATACTTTTACTTCACTACATTTGGGAGCCTGCTGAAAAGGCTGAGGGTTTATTTTTAAGATGTTCATAATTTGAGCAAAACTAAAATATATAAATAAAAGAGCTAGAAAAAAATATCCGATTCAATTTTTCTGTTCAACAAAATTCAGCACAAATCTTTAACAAAATCATTTCATCTGAAGCTTTATACAACCTCAAAATCTGCACAAAATACTTTTACTTTCTACTCTTTAAGTACATTTTTTAACTGGTACTTTAATACTTTTACATAAGTAGATTTTTTTATGTGATACTTTTACTACGTATTTT
The DNA here is from genome assembly GCA_000787095.1 of Periophthalmodon schlosseri. NCBI lineage: Eukaryota > Metazoa > Chordata > Actinopteri > Gobiiformes > Gobiidae > Periophthalmodon > Periophthalmodon schlosseri. Next base: position 10,810 of record KN471703.1, read on the forward strand.
TTGCTCTAGTATCTGTACTTTTACTTAAGTAACACAATTGAGCACTTCTCCCCCACTGTCCCTCTGTATATAAAACACAGAGAGGACTTGGACTTGCCAGAGAACGCGGCTCTTGTAACGGCTCTAATTTCTCACCATTCTGAGCTCCATGTAGAGAAAGCCTGTCTGTGCCCTGTGTGTCTGCTTTGACCTGACTTATGTCTTCCTGTGATCTTCTCCTCTGTGTTGAGATCCATCTTCTCAACGTTCACACAAAAGCCTCCTCTGAAATGTGTCCCCGGTTTGATCTCGTTTTCAGAGTCTA
>KN471705.1:3618-14887 GCA_000787095.1 Periophthalmodon schlosseri
CCATTACAGAAATGGCCGTTAAACGCCTGTGGACTGAAAACACAAGCTTAAACATGCCTCAGAACTGTGTCAAATGCGTTTCTAGCGTAGACAGAGATGTAAAGCTCCGCCTACACTCCGCTGTCTCCGTGATCACAGTCTCATATGTGCCATAGCGTCCCCTCTTCAGTCCCGTCCATATGGTGTGTGCTGTTATTTATTTATTTCCTCATTTCGGATGAGGACAAAGGGAGCAGTGTGGAGCGTGACAGGCACCGGTTCTGCTTTAGGCCCATTTCCATCTGAGCACAACAGAGCGGAGGCCTGGGGCAGCTAACGATCACATGATTCACCCCTTTAGTATCACTGCACTGAAATGTGCAAAAATGTAAATATAAAGTATGCAGTAATCTAAGACGTGACAATATAAAAGTAACTGAGTAACTAGATTTCATTCTGTGTAATCCACTGTGTCAGAAAACAGCAGTGAACCAAAACAAATACAGCGTTATGTTTCTGGAGGTGCCTGGTGACTTTGAAGTTGTTTTCTGAAATGAAGTTACAGTTCAAGGGAAGATTTCATGATTTTTATAAGTTAGTCACTGATCTGTTATGTTCCCTTTTGTAGTCGCCTAGTTTATAATGATCAGTAATCGAATTATTGCAATAAAGTAGATAGTCTTTCCTTTTCTTGACAGGATAATGATCTGATCAGACATGAATCCGCTCTGCACATTGGCCTTGTTCATTTTCACTGTCGCGTCTCACTGACAAATATCAATAAGGTTTTCATTAGTTTTATGCAAAGAGGAAAGTATTGATTTGGATTCATGTGGCCGGTGCCCACAGCCACCGCTTTGGCACTGGAAGGGTAAGTGCAGTTTGATCTGCTCTGGTGTTAATCACAGAGACACTGGGGGCCGTCACGTGCCGTACTTTTACTGTGACGAAACATCGTTGTTGTTTGTTGGGGCCATGGATAAAGATAGAGAATTTTCTAGCCAGAAACCCAAATTTGTTGTATTTCAGTCCCTTTTATCCTCTTATATTCATTCTCTACGCTGTTGTACAAACCCAAAAGCCTTGAAAACAAAAGCCCTATGTACAGAATTTGAAATATAAAATGTATTATTGCATTTATTTTTCTACATTTGTTTAATGTTATTATTGCACATACACTGTGAATGTAAATGTAAATGTTTAAGCCTCTTTCTGTTCTTGTTTATACCATTGTATATTTGGAATAAAAAGGAAAAAAATGGATAAAGATAGAGCTGCATCTTTTCAAATGACTGAAGGTTTATCATCATTTTGCTAAATACAGGCCAACAATTATAAGCTGAATTTTTATCAAGTCAAAAGTGCTTTTGTCTGTAGTTTGCTTTTGTCAACAGTAGCCCTGATGTGACATTTTAAGAAATTGAGACCAGAACTACACGTGATGAACAGTAGGCACTAGTCCAACCTAATGTTTCTGTCTTTTCTTTAACTTCCCCTTAATTGAACAATGCTTTGGAATAAACGCTGCATAATTAACTGGTTTTCACGTGGGTTGCCTTTGGTCAAACGAATTACCCATAACTCCCAGTGTCGTAACGATTTTCTCTCGACACAGATTTTGAAATGACCCGGAATAAGGCGCGCGCAGTCTTGACGCCGCGTGTCATCATCGCCACCGCTCCTCGCGTCTCACGCACGACGTTAGGAGTTTCCCAGCCGCTTTCCACGGCGAAAACGCCTCTCTCTGCCGCCTCCGCGCTCCCGTAGCCTCCTCTTTCACCCATCATCGCACCGAGCCGCTGTGTCTTCCTCCTCCGGGGCCGCATCACAGCCGCGTACAGCTGGAGGCGGGAGGCGGAGGAGATAGGACCCGTTCACCAGGAGAAGGAGGCGTTCGCGTGCGCTCTCGATGAACCGGAGAGAGGCTTGACACCGGCGGACTGCACAGGTACGTGTTTGTGGGGGCTGTAGCGGGCTGACAGCGGAACAGGGGCACGCCGCTTCGCCGACACCGGCGGACTGCACAGGTACGTGTTTGTGGGGGCTGTAGCGGACTGACAGCGGAACAGGTGCACGCCGCTTCGCCGGTTGTGGTTACACGCTGTTTTGCACTTTGAAACGGGGCCGTTGCGAAGCGTTTTTAGCCGGTGTCGGGGACGGAGGCGACCGCTTTGTGCCTCAAGTGTAGTGAAAGGATGAAGAGGAGGAGGAGGGTGTTGCCTGGGAGCTTTAATCCAGCCAATATGGTCGGCAGCCTGGTTTGAATAGCGGAGCACCATGAGAGCATCCTCCGGTCCTTGTTACTCCGGCCTGCAGGAGGAGGAGGAGGAGGAGAGCGGGCAGGTGCAGCCTATGCGAGTGCGTTTACTTAGCGCAGCGCTGTGGCAGACTCGTGCACTTATTGTGTGGTTTTCTTGGAGAAGCTGAGTCCCGGGGCTAGGAGCTAACCCTGATGCCGAGATAATGAGCTATTTGCATGCGGTGTGTTGACGCGGGCGTGGCGCAGGGGGCAGGAGAGCGCGCACAACCACAAGCTCCCGTGGCACATGTGGTGGAGAGGGTCAAAACACACAACTCAGACCAAGCCCGAGTCATATTCTTATACGTGCGTTGCCGTATCTAATCCGTCCTACAGCCTGTGCCAGTAACTTCTCACCGCGCCTCCAGCGACTCAGCGATGGACCTATAAAAAGAGCAGTTCAGGGGTGCAACAGTTTGAAGCAAAGACGGTACAAGTTTAATCACGTGATGTGGAGCAAAGGCAGAAAATCAGTAAATCAGTTTATTGTTTAAAGAAACCCATATTAGGCTGTTTTCTGATCTGTTCTAATGTCGTTTCCTCGTCACAAACAGACCTGGAGTTGTGTTTTGTTTCATTCACGCAAGTTTAACACACAAACCCTGCACATTTAGGCTGAGTTCTTCTCTCAAACTGTTCTGTTCCACCTTGTGATGTCATGTGGTAATACAGGAAGTGCTCCGCAGTGTTTTTAAACTCTGTATACTTTCACAGAAAACAATTCAGCCCCAGAAATGCCAATCTCAACTGAAATAAAGGTAAAAGGAGCTGTTAAATTGAAAACTACCGCTTCACGACATCACAAGGTGCAGCAGGGCATTTTGAGCTTTGGAGATGTGGACAAACTAGTGATAAAGGGTTTCTCAAACATGTGTGAATGAAACAAAACACAACTCTGGGTGTGTTTTTGATGAAGTAACAACATTATAACATGACTTAAAGCTCACAAGAGTCACTTTTGCGTAATACAGGACCTTTAAATGCCTAGATACTTTACCGTAACCATAGCAATGAATAACTTGATCTGTGATATTTACATAAACACATTTATATAACAACAGTGACACATATTTGCATGACATTTTCTCGCTCTTTATGTTTAATTTATGGGAAATGTGTAGCGACAGGGAGGGACCGAACTCACAAAACTGAGAAGGGACTTTGCGCATGAGCCGTGTTTTACCACACGCAGCACAGGTTCCCTATTGGCTCCTTCAGTTGAGGAGTGAATATGCTGACTGCACTACACAGACAAGTTTACGCTCTCTGAATAAGCAACAAAATCTTAGTGTTGCAACTTTTTTGTTTAGCAACACCTAACACCCAAAAATTCTCAGGCTGCAACGTCGATTCTGTTTCACCAAATTGAGAACGACATATCAATCTTTCAGTATTCCCCCGGCTCCAGAAATAAAATTCCCATTCATTTTTTCTCATAGACTTTCTGAAAAAAAATGTATATTAAAAGTTTGAAAGCTCAGGGCTGTAGCGGCTCTGTAGCAACTAATGGCCACAAGACCTAGAATTTTATGTAAAGTCTGTTTCTGAAACTTTATAAACTGTGAAATGATTACAACATTTTGCTGAATCTTGCGTTTTAAATGTGGTTTTTGGGCTTAAAACAACCGCGTTATGGATATTAGCTAGCACGTAGCTGGTTAGCCTCCGGGATGCCTTTGAACTCACTTAAAATTGCAGTTTTTTTAAAAGTCTACGGGAAAAATCAATGGAAAATTTTCTTTTAGAACCGGAGCCGACTTCGAAGTGGGCGGGACCGTTGAGCTCCGTTAGCCGTGACTTGATTCAGCCCTTTTAATGTTTCTAGAGATTAAATTAATAGAGGTTATATTAGTTGAGTTCCAGTCGTCCAGACTTAGCCTTATCAGCGCGGGCCCCACGCTGCTGCAGCTGCTCCAAATCTCCGGGGCAGGGTCCACAGGGCGCCGTGCTCCTGTCTGTCCCTGTGGTCGCTCATCCCATCACCGCTCCACTTCCGCCCTCCTCACGAGCCCAAATGTGGCCGCGGTGACCGGGCCGGGCCTATATTGTTACACACGTTGGCTTGTTGTCTGTAAAACGATTCCTTCCTCAGAACAGAAGAGGGACAAATATTGGCTGGTTGTTTTTGTAAGCTGTTGTTGTGAGCGTGTTTTGAGGAACTGGCTGCAGGTAATGTGTACTAACAGAATGATACACTGCGTTTGCTCCGTATCTGTGGAAAACAGCTCCGCCAGGCAACGTCGTGCGCTCCAGAGTGAGGCGGGGAGATGTGGGCTAAACACCAGTGGACGGGCAGAGAGCAGCACAAGCCTGGCCCAGTGCTGCTGCTTCATGTTTCTGCTGTGACGAGGTGCAGCTTTGGGCATTTCTGTTTCCAACATATTCCACTCATATATGGCGTTCAAATTAAACTGTTAGTGATGGGACTTTCGGCTCTTTTATGGGATCCGAATCTTTTGGATTAGTTCATGTCAAAGAGCCGTTCAAAAGACTCGCTCTTTTACTATTTATTTATATGACAGAAGCCAATGTGAGAACTCATTTTATCTGCAAACTAATCACAGAGAGACACGACCAAGGCTAAAATGTGTTTAAACTGGTTCAAACTGAGAGTGAGAGTTTGTTTAGACACGCCAAGGCTAAAATGTGTTTAAACTGGTTCAAACTGAGAGTGAGAGTTTGTTTACCCTTGCAAATGATTCAAAATCTAAATAACATGTTTCACTACAGTAATAATGAAAAAAAATAGCTGTTATTCTGATGCATTTGTGTGTTTTTTTGTGCACGAAGCTCTCGCTCACGTCGGCTGCTCTGCGCATGAGCTGATTCTTGTGTCGGTTCAGCTTTAATCAGGATTAAAATGCATAAAAATTAGAAAGAAAAAGATTCGGTTCTTTTCAAAACTAAGATCCGGTTCCAGCCGTTCATGTTAAAAAACAGTGATGTGACGTTCGTGAACAACTCGGCTCTTTTGAACGGCTCCTTGTTTATTTTATGCCCGGTCTCCATTTCCAATTATATAAAAAAGTTGACTAAGCAGTGTTATTTTACCTGCAGAATATATAATCACATTTTGGCATCGTGTCGAGTTTTTATACAGGTTTATTTGTTTAGAGTCCCTCTTGCGTTTCGATTGGCCGACCCGCCTCTGCTGTATTCTCACGTACCACCACTAGATGCTATCTGCGTTACTGCCGTCTGACAGTGGGCCAGCTTTGGCCTGACAGAAGAAAACCAGAGAGAGCAGAGGTGCCTGAACAAAGGCCAGGTGAGAGGAGAGGGGGAGGCGAGGGGAGGCGGAGGGGGGCGGGTTTCACATCTGCCATCTGCTGGTGAAAAAAATCAAACACGCTCACAGATGGCAGGTTTAGAGCCGCGCTGTAGAGGTTATGCAGGTGACATCACGGCCTTTGGAACTTTATTAGTGAGCGGCAAAGATACGAGCGTCGGTGGCGAGTAACGATTGTTCTGTAAAAGCTCAAAACACCACATCTAAAATGTGACAGAGCTGCTGCAGTTTTAGAACAAATATAAAAGTCTACAGCTCTGATCAATATTTAGTTTGGACCTGACATTTAAAACGAGAAAATCAAGTCAACAGTTGTAGAAAACCAGTTAACAGTTAGCGAAACAACAGGGGCACAGCAGGCTACGCTCACATTTATCACTGATACAGACTTTGGATCAGACGCACGTGAACTGAAGCTTTCTCTGCTGAAATAACATGATTCTGTGTTCGTGTGTTTTGGAAGTAATTATTGTCGAGTGAAAACCAAAGCTCAGTGACAAAAATGAGGCAGAAAAAAGCAAAGAAGAACATTTTGTCTGTTGCTTCCATAAACTGCATAAAGAAGTGGACGAAGGGAATGAGACGTCACCCACAGCGTTTGGCTCCGGTCAAATGAAGCTCATCGAGGCCAGAGCGGTTTTAGCGGTGAATTTGGAGCCGAGTTGCATATTAGGAATTCCGACCGCGAGTATCATAGCAACCAAAGAGCCAATCTGGAGCGAGGCGCCTGATTTGTCTGTTATTAATGTTCATATCTCGATTTACGGACACGATAGCGAGACAAAAACCCCAGGATCACGTAGAGCGGGTTAATACGAACATTTAAGACCAAAATGACGAGTCTGACAGCAGCAGTTACAGAGAGAGGAGCCACAGTTTTCTAATGTAAAGTGAATTAGATCCACGGTCAATGGAGCCGGAAGTGCGCCCGTGCTCACTTCCTGTTTGGAACACGGTGGTTAGCAGGTTCGCTCATAGTTCCGCCTCAGTCTGAATGTTGAGGGTCATTTTTCAAACAAAATGACGTCACTGCGTCGCCTCTGTATGTGACTGTTTTTGGTGTAGGGTCTGCTACCTGCGTGTCTCCATGGAGATGTTGCTTTGACTGGAATGTTCCACAGTATGGCATAAAACATATCTATTTCCATGGAGACAAGCCAGTGCGGGTGTCTCCATGGAGATAATCCACCATAAAAGTTACAAAGTGAGCCTTTAATGTGGCGCCCGGCGTGGTGAGCGTGAGCCGATTTTTTTTCGTCTTTTTTGTATTCTATCAATAGCCCCCCCTCCTGGACATCGACTTACACTTTGCACATGAATAATCTGCAGTATTATTGACTGACTGTTGAGTTAACCTGTCAAAATACAGTTGCACATGTAACTGCTCGAATGTTTACACTTCCTGTTTGCACATTATATCAATCATCTTTGTTCACCGTTTTTACTACAGTGCACAAAACTAATGTTGCACATTATCTGCAAATATGTACATCGTATATAGCCTATATTTTTCATAGTCAATACTCTGTAAAGATCATGTTTCTATTTGATTATATTTCTTACATGCTTTTCTTTATCTTATTTATCTATTTTATACCAAATTTTTTATATACTCTTGGCATCCAGTGTGGGCAGCAAAGCAATTGTACAGGAAAACGTGTTTCTTTGCTGTGGATATGACAATAAACCTTTGAATCTTGAATCTTTAAAATTATATATATACCTTCTTTTTATCTGTAGTGGTCTTTATAACTTTACTTAACTTGTAAAAACCGTATACAAAGTGAAGTAGTGTGATATTTGTTGCCTACACATATACTGTCCCCAGTGCACTTTCTGCTGTATTATTCATGTGTTCTACCATCTGGGCCTTAGATGTAGTACACGCTCTATTCTTCAGTGTGGAGTAGTGCATTGTGGGTCGCATTGTGTTTGCACATGTATGAGTGAATGTGGAACACCTCCATGTTTAAAACCACACTTCCCCTGAGCCCTGTCTAAATCGCCCTCTGATCGATTTGTAATAGCTCATTGAGGCGCTGCCAGAGGTGCGCTCACAGCCAAATTGTAATTCTCCACAAGATGAAGTGGCACCTCCGAGACGGGCGGGGCAGCTTCAGAGGTGCGCTCGGATAATACACTGTCAGACAGCGGCCCCGCGCTCTGTCTTCATAAATAGTCGATCGGGGCTAAGAAAGGCCGGTCATTATGCTGAAGCTCCCCTGAGTATAACTAAGGTCACAGTTAAACGCCTTAAGAAATCATGATATCAGGGAAAAATGGTCAGGTGATGTTCAGTTAAACAAAAGTAAATACAGTATTATAATCCTGTATTTTTTTGTCCTGGTATTTAATTATAATCTATGACATTATGACTTTACATTATGTCCATAAACGTAAACAGAAATATTCAGAACAATGGCGTGTTACATGGTTAAAAGCTCATAAAAGTCTATTTCTTTAAAGCTCCTATATTACGCTAAATTGACTCTAGTGAGCTTTTCGCCACGTTATAATGTTGTTACCTCCTCAAAAACAGAGTTGCGTTTTGTTTCATTCACACATGAGTTGCGTTTTGTTTCATTCACACATGTTTGAGTAACTTTTTATTATTAGTCTGTCCACATCTCCAAAGCTCAAAATGCTCTGTTCCACCTTGTGATGTCATGAAGCGGTGGTTTTCAAGTTAACAGCTCCTTTTACCTTTAGTTCAGTAGAGATCGGCAATTCCAGGGCTTAAATCACGCAAATGATTCTAGTGAAGGTGTGTTAAGTTCATAGAGATCGGCAATTCCAGGGCTTAAATCACGCAAATGATTCTAGTGAAGGTGTGTGGAGTTTAAAAACCCAGTGGAGCACTTCCTGTATTACCGCATGACATCACAAAGTGGAGTGTTTTCTGTTAGAAATAGTCAATATTGTCAGTTCCTTTACAGCACCATATGTTGTTTTCTGGCATGTTGTTTAAAATGCAGAGACGGTTCTGGCTGTATATAAAACACACGCTTTAGCTATTTGCACTTTAAATTATGAATAAGTGAAAACTCATTTATTTTGGTTTGTCCTCTGCCACAATACAACACCACCTGCACAAAACAGACCTGGCTGCGCGGTTTAAGATAACACTGAGCGACATTTTTTCACATTTTCTTGTCAATACTGCCACTAAATCTGCACCGAAACAAGCGCCGAGACTTAGCATTACACTGCACATTTCAAAAAGATTATATTTATCTTATATCTTATGCTAAACCACTGCGCTATCTCGTGTTTTTCCCCGTCAAAGCGTGTGAGATTTGGAGGAATGCTGGAAATCTCCGTCCTCCCACAAGCACTGACCAGTCCATGACCCAATTACGGCTTTGTGAGCGGTGAGTCCAGCTGTGTGGTGGAAAAGAGGTTTGGTCTTTTGATTTCACGGCTTGTTATTTTGACATACAGAGCCGTTATGTGTGACCACGCTCATCATATTTGTGTTTTGTTTAAATCAGCAAAAACAGACGTGGTGAAAATGACTTTTTTTCAACACAACACATACGCTTTAAATCCACCTAAGTGCATTTTGCAGTATCTCACGGTTCATGCTTCACTGAGATACAGTTGTTCTTTTGCTCCTGTCGTACTTCCCCCTAAACCATCAGCTCTATTGTTTGAGGACAGAAGTGGCAGGTACTTCTAATTGCCTTTGGGTATATGCATATTTTTGCACACAATTGTACACAATCCCTGTATCTAACCAACTAATAGAATACAAAACCTGTGCTGCCCCCTGCTGGTGGTTTTCAGAGTGTTGAATGTGATGATGTCATACTCCCAAATGGGGGGCAAGAAAGAGCCACATTTCCCTATTGATTCCATTGCACTTTGCCATGAAATGAAACGGTAAATTCACAAACCTGATCATTTCTGTTCGTTAGACCCAAAAACTCGCCGTACTACCACAGAAATCTGCACTAATATTATGTATTAGCCGCTCCCCATCTGGGTTAAATTTAGTCTAGTATTAGTATTTAAAATGTTGTGATCTGAAACCTAGCAATAGCAGAGAACGTAGCATCATGTTCTGACCCCATTTTGATTTTACTCACACCTCTTTGAGATTGATATGTCATTTCTAACCTGCCGCGTCTGTGCGTTTTGGTTCTGATCTGTGTAAAAAAAACAAAAAAAACAAAAAAAAAAACGTCATCTTGTGTCTCGCCCACTGCTCCGGCTCGTGTGTCACCGCTGCTCCCTTCGCCCCTGTAATTCGCCTGGGGGGGGCCCCTCTCACAGTCTTCCGTTATCTTATTTGGAGATGCATGACAGACGAGGTGAGGCAGAGGTTACCGTGGCAACCGCATCTTAAAGAGGCGCGCCTGATGTCTCGCTGTTAACCGTCGTGAAGATTGTTGCCGCCTCCTCGCTCCCAGGGCATAGCATATAATACAGTGTCATTTGCCGGTTCGGTTTGAACGCTGTCGAATTCTCGTCATTGTTAAGTAAAAGTAAAGAGATAGTTTGAGGGCGTTTGTATCTGAATAGCCTGGCGAAATGGTGCAATTTGTAGCTAATGACTACGGTGGCCCGGAAAGCAAAATATGTTCAGGCAAGATAGTGAAATAGCGACGAAGTTTGGGAGTCAGTTATCTTCTGTGTTGCCGTAAAAATCCATACCACTGCAAAACAGAACGAAGCGGAGTCTGCGTGTGTCAAATTGAAACCTCACGCCCTTCGAGATGAGTTACTAGTGGCAACAGTGGCTCAGTTGGTAGAGCGTTCGTCCGCTGATCCGAAGGTTGGCGGTTTGAATCCCGCTCTCGACATAAACGTCCACATCCACTGACCCACAGGTTTGACCATTTACCATTAGTATTATATAAGCCTGAAGCGCAAAAATAGTAACGTACATGTTGCTAATTATGGTTAAATCCAGCCAGGTGTGTTTAAAGGTGCACTGTGTAACTTTTCCACTTGCTTGTCTCCATGGAGATGTTATTGCTTTGCCTGGTATTATTCACATTGGTGCGGTTATTCCTTGACAGATATCTTTAAAAACATGTTTTGTTACTATGAGCGGGGTCACCTCTCCATAGATCTGACCCGATAGATTAAATTCAATAAAATTCAAGTTTATTTATATGGCACATTTAAAAGAACTACAGCTGACCAAAGTGCTTCAACAAAACAAACAAACAAAAAAAAAACAAATATACAGATCACACGATACATAGGAAAAGAACGATTAAACACCAAGATATGTGTAGCTAGTGTTAAATACCAGGGAGGAGAGGTGGAATTCAGTCTAGTCTCAAACTGCATTAAAGACTGAGAGGATCTGACAGGCAGGGGGCGCTGTTCCATAGTCTGGGCGCTGCCACAGATTAAGTAGATGAGAAGATAGGATTAATACAATACTGTTCACATTCTACGCAAAGCAATGACATCTCCACGGTGACAAACAGGTGGCGGACACTCCACCAGAAAAGTTACCCAGTGCACCTTTAAAAAAATGCTGATAGAATTTAACGCCAAACTTGTGATTTGGTTTATGACAGGCACATAACTAAAAAAGTTACAAAGTGCACATTTAAAAAAAATATTTATAGATTTTAATGCTGAACTTGTGATTTGGTCTATGGCAGGCACATAATTAAAAAAGTATGTTGGTGTTTTATTTACAGAAAAAAATCCAGTTAAAAAATTATTATTATTATTATTAT
>KN471706.1:832-24552 GCA_000787095.1 Periophthalmodon schlosseri
TTCAGTCCTGGTTCAGTCCTGGTTCAGTCCTGCTTTTGTCCTGGTTTCTCCCTGGTTTAGTCCTATCTTAGTCCTGGCTCAGTCCTGGTTCAGTTCTGGTTTAGTCCTGCTTCAGTCCTGGTTCAGTCCTGGTTCAGTCCTAGTTCAGTCCTGGTTCAGTCCTGCTTTTGTCCTGGTTTCTCCCTGGTTTAGTCCTATCTTAGTCCTGGTTCAAGCCAGGTTCAGTCCTAGTTCAATCCTGGACACATCTACAGCCTGTTCCTCCTGTCTGTCCTGGTTCAGTCCCGGTTCTGTCCTGCTTTTGTCCTGGTTTAGCCCTGATTTAGTTCTATCTTAGTCCTGGTTTAGTCCTGCTTCAGTCCTGGTTTAGTCCTGCTTTTGTCCTAGTTTATTCCTGGTTTAGTCCTATCTTAGTCCTGGTTCAGTCCTGGTTCCGTCCTGGTTCAGTCCTGCTTCAGTCCTGCTTCAGTCCTGGCTCAGTCATCCTTCAGTCCTAGTTCAGTCCTACTCAACATCTGCACCTGACCACCAGCTTTCCTTGACCACCTCCAATCCAATTACTCCCATTATGATCCAAACTTTTATCCAAATATAATTATCGCTGCCGTAGTTCTTTGATTACGCCAGGACGTTTCATTATCCCCGGTCTCTGCTCAGTTTTGTGCGTCTTTTGGCAGTCATTTTGCACAGAACATTTGTAAAGAGCCGAATATAATGGTTACTTTTCATAATCTGAGTCACCAATGGAAGGCTTGTGGCTCTATTATCATTTGAATACCCTCTTGGACTGACTTCAACAGGGGGCTGAATGAATGGTTCTGCCACGCCACGTCTTCTTAGTAAAAGGGAAATTATAATCCTCTGGTTCATCGCAGATAGCTCAATTAAGATAAGAGAGGACATTTAAAGTCACATTATGGGAGATGTAAATTAACATGGGAGTTCTGCTGGCATTTACAGATTATTTACTAAGTGGAAGGTTTTCACGGTCGCTTATACTTTTTAAAACCACAAAGCTCGGCACTTTTCAAACGCGTGCGGCGCTAATAGACGGCATTTAATTAGTTTTCGCTGTGTAACTGTGTGTCAATTTATCCATGTGAGATTGTTATGATTGACAGCTGATATATGGAAATTGCCGCAATACAGAATAGGAATAATTAGCAAACATTTGATTATGTTAATTCGGAAGTATTTGTTTTTCTCATTTGATATCTCAACATATTGTTTATTAGCGATGTGATAAGGCGGTTTGTAGATACTCATTTGTATGATTTTCATTTTGTATTAAATTGTAGTACTTTTTTAGTTTACTTTTTTTTTTTTTAGCTCTTTTTACCATGTGGCCTTATATCTGTGCAATCCCTCAGTCATCCAGGTAGGTTCCATAGTGGTCCATGGCCGTATACTAGTCTATGTCCAGTCTTATACTTGTTCTGATACAACTCAAGATCCGTATACTAGTTATGTCCAGTCTTATACTTGTTCTGATACAACTCAAGATCATTCTAAAGCTATTCAATTCTGTCCTGTGAATGTGGCTTTTTTAGTATCGATACCTGCTCAAATGAGTATCAAGTTTCGATACCAGTTTTAGTATCGATTAGTATATGCTTTTCTGTTGACAACCCTAATCAAAGCAGATTCAACACAATAGCACAGAAAACTAAACATGATGTCCACTAGCAGTAGGGCTACAAGATTAATCGCAATCGAATCGAAATTTGAATGGACACGATTATCAAATTACAAAAGCTGTACCATAATTTCCTCCACAAACAACAAAATATCCGTCTTATTCTGCATAGGAACTGCTAACCCTGTAGTTTAGATCTGTACAAACATGTTCTGAAATGTGATTCTTGTATCAGTTTGTCAGTTCGGATTTCAGTGTTTTTGTCAATTCTTCTGGACGTGTTTAAAATGCGAACTTTGAACAGAATTTTATGATTAAAACGTAAATCACAAATCTAATCGCAATCACAATGCTTGTCACAAAAATCATAATTAGATATTTTACCCAAATAATGAGATATTTGTACCCGTAATTTAGTCCGTAAACTTTCACGGGCACGTCATCAAAATTGTGACAGAACAAAACTGGGATTAAACATGGAGTACACCGAGACTAAATCAGAACTAAGACTGGACCCAACCAAGTCTAAAACAGGACTAAACTGGACTCAAACTAGAACCAAGCCAAGATAAGTGTGAATGTACTCTTAAAGTCACTGTATGTAACTTTTTTTTGTTATAGAAACAATAGAAAATTGAGACATTATGGATGTTTTTACTGCACTGAAAAACATAGATAAAACATGTGTCCTTACTGTGAGCGGGCTTGCATCTCCACAAACCTGACTCTTACTTGGCCTGAAGGAGAGCCTTCTCCTGCTTGCTTCCATGGAAATGTTGTTCCTGTGGCTATAATATTCCACAGAATGACATAAAGTGTATCTATCTCCATGGGGAAAGTTCTGAAGTATGGTTTTAAGTTTCTATTTCCATGGAGGTGACTGGCCATCTCCAGAAAGTTACATACTGTATCTTAAAGCTTAATCTTAAACAAATAAAAACATATATTCACAACTAATGATTAACTGATTTGTCAAATTAAAGATTAATCATACATATATAATCACAAGGAGCATTGAGCTAAATAACTGTGAGCTGAACCCTACTTCGAATAGGTACGAATCAGTACTGAGAGACACCGAGACGTTTTAGAATCTGAAAACAACTATTACCTCCGCAAAACATGGTACGATCCTCCAGACAGCACGAGACGTCATATGTACTTTCAAAGTATCTGACGCCAAGTGACCACAATCCACAACACAATCCACTATTCCCAGTCCCCATCAGTGCCCTGTGTCCTCTCATCTCCTCCTCCTCGCTCCCCATTCCACCTGGCTGCCCCCAATCTCCAACACCACTACAACTTTTTATTGCTGATCCGATGACTGCCCGGATCTCCCAAAGTTCCCCGCTCACCGTCAATAACGAGCTCTCATTTACACAAATTACTCCGAACGCTGATTAGGTATTATCCGCCGGCCCGGGCCACCTACGATCAATCACCATCAGTCGGCCCCGCGTCAATGGACATCGAAAGGTTAACCCAGATCTGGAAGCCTTTGCCGCTGTCAGCAGAATCCACTCACCAGGCCCCTGCGCTGTCGATAGGCCAGCCAGACAATTAGGTAATGATTCGAATAGCGGCACCTGGGGGTCGATAAGAAAATGAGCCATCCGCCGCATAATTTCACAACGATTTGTTTACCGATCCATACGCCGGCGGATAGATGTGGCCCAAGTGTAATGCATGGAGCGTTCCGAGGCCTTCGCTGACCTGGCTAGCATAGCGGCCTGACACGAGATTTTTGCTAACTTTGGTATTTAAATTTTAGCACGTAGCAGAACGACAGGTCAAAAAACAACAGTATAATTAAATGTAGACATAATGTGAGATCATGGTTTTCTATTAGGGATGGACAATATATTAGTGGTAATATTGCTGTGGGTCACAAAATGAGATTTTTGTAATTGTTTTGATCAAAAGTTTGTATTTATTCTTGTCAAGATAAATGCTCTTTACATCATGCATTGTGTGGTAAAGCTGCTTAATAAGAAGAAATTTGAGACTGTAAAATGTCATTTATTTTAAGTAGCATTTTCTCGGGTAATAACTATAAACTGTGCAGCCTTTTTCGTGCAGTTGATAGATCTTCACCGAGGGAGAACCATAGACTGTTTAAAGAAGTGGACTAAGTGAGTGTGACATCACCCACAGCGTTCGGCTCCAGTCAAATGAAGCATAGCAGCGTTGTCGATCAAACCTGTTGCTAATGCTAGCGGGAACGGTCTCAGGGAAAGAAGGCACCTGATTTGTCTCTTATTCATGTTAATAGCTTGAGTTGCAGACGTAGTAGCAAAATAAAAATACCAGGATCATGTAGAGCGGGTCAATACGAACAGTTTAAGGTCAAAATGACGAGCCTGACGACAGTTTTCTAACTATAATGTAAAGTTAATTGGAGCCAGAATCGATGGAGCCGGAAGCGCGCCCATAATCACTTCCTGTTTGGAACGCAGTGGCTAGCAGGTTAGCTATATCCATTTATATATCCAGTCTATGGTGACATCACCCATATCGTTCAGCTTAGGAATTTCAACAGCGAGTATCATAGCAACCAAAGAGCCAATCCAGAGCGATTCCCGTCTGCACCGCTGGTTTAGCAGGGAGCGGGTGCTTAGCAACTTTGTCAATCAACCTGTTGCAAACGGTAGCAGGAGAGAAAGAAGCTGCCTGATTTGTCTCTTATTAATGTTCATACCTCGAGTTAGCTATGTTCATTTACATATACAGTCCATGGGGAGGACCCTGTTTTCTGCAGACATGATTTACATGTATCAATGAATCAAAATCAATTTGTTGCCACTCATATTTCTCACCCATTTTTTGGTAACTTCGTGGACACTTTTTGAGGCGAAAACAGTGGACAGCTATCGCGATGCATGACATATCCTCTGCTATCTGCCAATAGCAAATATTCTCCTGACTTGAACCCCTATCAACCTGTTACTCAACCATGAGTGAAGATGTGCTCCATGGGACATGCTATAAAGCTGGGTAGTTACAGTGGCACCACTGCATTTTATGTTTTTTTATGGATTTCATTTTTTGAGACTTGTGCATCTCTACAATGATCTATTTAAAAATCTCTACACTGTACTTGTTTTTCACAGCCACCTTACTAACATAATAACAGGATCAAAAGCATCCACAAAAGAAGCAAACCAACAGAATAATTAGTTCATATGGGGATGTATGTTGAAATAGCATTATTTCAGGAAACCTTAAACTAATCTATAAACATACAGTAGCGTGTTGGCGCTACATTAATGCAAAAGATTCGGGCTTTGTTGTCTGCAAATGTTCACCATCTTCTAACACTCGCATTATTCTCATATGAAGCCGATCTCCAGCCGCTGTTTGTGTTGTGAGTGAACAGCTGTGCGGTGCTGCACACTGATTGGTTCATGGTCAAAATCTACAGCATATTATTGGTTCAAGGCCATGACATTTGCCTGAAAAATTGAGAAGATAAAAGTGTGAATTTTGTGAAAATGTGCAAGAATCCCAAATGGCGCCAAAGCGAGTCTTGTTGAGTAAAATATATTCTACTTATATGTTGAATTTTGAGCCCTCCCTTAATGGAGACCTATGTTTTCACAAAAGAAAGCAGATAGATGCTCTTGGCCCATGGCCTACAAACACAGAAGGTACTGGCAAGGCCTCCTCATTTCATCCAATCAGGCATATTGTTGCTAAGAATCATGGGAAACCAACTGCCTGACATTATCCCAGACATTTGATTCTCTGTCATGGTGCAATATCACAGTGGCAGAAAGGACTAAGTGGGCGGGGCTAAAAGTTCAAAGGTTAATGCTAGAACGTCGGGTTGGGAAGGACGATCTGCTTCCACTGGTCCTTCAAAGTAATGAAGTTTAGGAACAAGGTTATTGTTTATGTTAGTTAACGGGCTATGGTTAAGGAGTTAGAGTTTGAGTAATGGTCAAGGTTAGGGTTTGGTTGAGCTTAAGATCAGGATTATGTAAAGGTGAGGACAATGGTTAAGGTTAGGATTGGGGTAGCAGACGTAACTTTACATAACAAACCTGTCACCTACTAGCCATAAACGTTCACGTCACCATAAAACAGTAAGAAAAATAGAACAGAACAGAAGCTATTGACAATCAGAGCTACGTGATCAGTTTCGTACCTCTGGACCTGACTATCAGCACTACACAACTTGACTATAGGTTGTGAGCATAGTTCTGTATGTAAAAGATTAATATTGATGAAAATCGAAAAATACCGATTATTGGTCACAAAATATTGGACCACAACAGCCTTGAACCATGGTTATTCAGTATGAGATTGTGGGGGCAGTTGTTTGCTCCCTGCATGTTTCCAGCGGGGCCCATAAGAACCAGTCTGCTGGATACATTACCAGTGGAAGAATCGTACATTGTTGACTCAGCTTGGCCTTTCCTCTGCTCCTGTTCAACAATTTCAAATAAAGTCTACGCACTAGCCTGTTGAGTGAAGCCAGGATCTCCCGAGCGACATGCTAGCAGAGTGGTTAGCTCTCTCGCCTCGCAGCAAGAACGTCAAAGATTCAATAGGTTGTTTTCACGTGACGTCACAACATTCAAGAATCCCATTTTGAGCTGCTGGACAGGTCAGATTTCTGTGGTGGAATTTGCTGTTTGACTGTCAGATTGCAGATTTTTTGACCTGGTTTATGGTTAATTTGTTTGTATTGTCTCTGCAGTATATAATGGAGCTATCATTTCCATAAACGTCTTTTCTGTCACTTTAAATGAACAAAGGTAAAATGATGTTTTCGCAGTAGTTTCAGAAAGTTTTAAGAAAATTATCCAACCATAAAGACGTGACTGTAAGTTCTCCATTTGAAATTATGACTTCAGTGACTAGAAGACTTGGACTTGTTGTACTTGTAGGAACAGCCAATTAGGCGACAGCGGCTCAGTGGTTAGATCAATGGTCCCTCAACCCAAAAGCTGGAGGAATCGATTCCCGCTCGGAACAAGTTTTGTTGTTGTGTCCTTAGGCAAGACGCTTCACCCACATTACCTACTATGAAAGTGGTGTGTGGGTGACTGGTGGTAGTCGGAGGAGCCAGTGGCGCAGATTGGCTGGGTTGCTTTTGTCAGTTTTATCAGCATTTGAGGCTTGCGTACTTGAAAAATGTCTGTTTTCACCTACCCCCTATCCCCGCCCACTGCTCTGTTCTTGTGAATATTCAAAAAATACACAGGGTAGGGTTCAAAATGTCAATTAATGATCTAGATATGTTATAGGTAATACTAAATAAGTAAAGAAATATGTCTGCTTTAATCCTGATGCTAAACAACTCATCCATTTATCAAGATTAGGTAAGACAAGTCTAGGCCAAAAAGTTACATTGTTCAGCTTTAAACGCTGTAATGCATCTCTAACTTGTATTCCAAGAAGCATTTTGCATATTTTACAACTCCCTTCTTTCATTCGGTGACTTTTTGCCGAGGACTGGATGTGTTCCCAGCTGCGGGGTGGACTTCGCCCCGTGTACAATCGCTGGCTAACGCTTTCCGAGTGTTTTTCCTGGTTTCACAGTTCCTCAGCGTGCCAGGATATGATGAGGATAATTGGAACGTTTGACCTCTAATTGTGGCTGTGTTTGTTGTGCCGATTCAAAGCACAGATGGTAAATGAAACTTAATCGTCATGGGAGCGCGTTGTCTTGATCAGAGAAACATCATTAGACTTTTGTAATGGCGGCACTGAGCGGTTGCTACTGACATGTTCAATCTTTTTATACTCTGCAACGCACGGTGTCATTGACTCACTCACTTAACTAAAGCTGGGAAAGTTATATGTGCTAAGTGGAATCAGAAAATTGTAAATGCAACATAATGATAAAAATTACCTTAGATTTTAATGAATTATTTTGGAAAGTATAATTCATTCTGGACACCTTGAATATGTTATGTATGTATATTTAATACAGATGGGGCAGCTAAATTGAAAATAGAAAAAAAAAATCTGCTTTTTGTTGGAATACAGTGAGTTCTTGAGTCTAGTCACTAATAGAAATGGTCAGGTTCGACATTTGTGAATTTACCTTTTGGATATTTCATGGCAAAATACAATGTGGAGTGGGTTAAAATAAATAAGTCTTACTTCTTCCCACTCCATTTTGAGCATCAGTCTTTCATTTGTATGTACAGATTCTGTTCTTCTCTGTACCATCTTATGTTTGTTCTGCAATGACATAGTTCAAAATAAAGATTAATATTTTTTTTTTTTTTTTTAATGTAATCAACAGGAACATCCAGTTGGTTTAAACCTGCTAGTGCAGCTTATGCAGCTCAGTGAGTGAATTCTGGAGGTTCTGAGCTTTTACAAGAGGCATGATCTGTCCATATACTGAGAATGAGAACTTGAACCTGGCAACCCAGGTTCAATTGGGATTGTAGAACCTTTTTCTATCAGTAGGAGCTCAGGCTAAAAACAGTCCCTTTAAGTTATCCAAAGCTTGTCATTGACCAATCGAATTCAATAACATCTGTTGTTTTCTTATTCATTTTTTATGGTCTGTTAAGAGTTTTAAGGCATAACCTGTCTACAAATATCAGTCAAATCTAAATGATTTTAAACATTTCATTATTGCATATGAATATCTTATAAATAGTCGAATCATGCCAATTATAAAGTGATACATTTACTGTGACTGCAGTGCACATGAAATACATTATCCACAGACACAACAAGAGCATCTGTAAGACTTGTACTGGTTAGAAGGCGAGCACACGTCCCACTGCACCACTGCCGCCTCTTTAAAATACAGTGAATAGTCTTGATTAAAAGTCTATTTTCCTTGTTCAAATAAGACTCCCAGTCCGACATATTAAGTGAGCATAGCCGGTCCATCTAACCTCTGCCTCTGTACTTACTATTCACCCTCACACAATCCAAACATTTACTCTTTGCAAAACCTTGTTACCCACATCAGCTGGAGACCCTTAGGAGCGGGGCCGGGCTCTCTGTCAGGGGCCCCTAATACAAATGAACTTCTGCAGGTAGCTCTGACACTGACAAAAGTGAACAAATACCCCTCCCTCTTCAGGTAATGGAGGGATTAACCGGCGCCCCCTACGGTCCAATCGCACGCATCTCTCTCGCCGCGTCAGACAAGTCCAAGTGTTATTACTGTCACCTTGTAAGCGGCTTTTGGATGGAGAGATCATTAAATTAACCACAGGGCAGAGAGAGGAGAGAGGTGAGGTCGGGGCAGAGGGAGACGTAGCCTTTTTGGTCATTATGTGCTTAACTGTAAATCTTCATTATAACGGCGTATTTTTCCCTCGCTGAAGGACGGGATACGAGCGTGACCCAGTTCAGTGCGTGCCACTTGACGCTGCCTTCAGAGGACGGCAGAGGTAAAGTGCAGAGTGAAGACGCAGGTAATGAAAGAGGAGATGTAGCATATATAAAGCATAGATTAATGTTAAAGTGCACAGGTTTTTATTTTGAGAAGAAAATTCCATCCAAAACGCAGCGACAATGTACATTTCACCAGGAAGGCATTTTTCTAGCAGAGCAAACCATTATTTAAAGAAGACACATTGTGCTTGTGTCTGTTATATATTCATAATCTGTGACACCCGTGGATCATTATAATCATCGTTATAATTTGCACATTTTAAATCTCAGTATTCATCTGAAACGACTTAATAAACGAAACAACTCAGCTGACTTCCACGTTAGAAAACTGCAGTGCCCAATGGGAGTAAACATCATCACGACAAAGCGCCAACAAAGTGAAGCTGTTGGCAGTTGTTGGTTGATTTTTTTTTTTTCATTTGTACCAAAATGACTACGCAACGCTGCCGAATCCTACACGTATCACCGATTACGAAATTAAAATTGGAAAACGGAGTAAGTACAGAACAGTGAGCGAATGTTGGCGGCGGGGAAAACGGGGGTTGATCGGCAATATGGCGTCTTGAAAATAAGCGAATAAAGATTGCTCAAACTTGCAAGAAATACAACTCCAAATACAACTTTGAGAGGGTAAATGAAAAGAGGAAATAACTATAACATGACTAAAAGCTCTGAAAAGTCCATTTTGCAGAATAGGTCTTCTTTAATTAAAAAAAAATCAACAAAAAATCAACAAAAAACTCTGAAGTCCATTATTTAGTCTGAAAAAGAAAAAGGTGGATGGATGTTAACATTGTGGTTGCTAGGTAACAGTTACGAAATTACCTCTATATATGTCACATCTGGTGTTCATCTCCAACCAGGAAGTAAAATTATAAACTTCACCAAACTTTAAAAACTAAAAAATACTTGGCAAGATTTTTTTTGTAAAATCTTTGTTTGTTTTTTTTTAATTTACGCTATTTATTTAAAGCCAGACAGACATACAAACATAGTTAAGCATTTTTAAATACAAGATTGTAGATTGTCCAAGACACATTAATAACAAGACATACTGATTCAAATAACAAGACAGAAGACAGAACTGGGCAGTTTGTAGACAAGACAAAAAATAATAAATAAAATAAAAATAAACCATGAGTGAGTGTTTACGTGTAGCGCGCGTGTGTGTGTAGCTAAAGCATGTTGACGTTGAAGGGAAGAAAGAGAGAGAGCGAGTAAGAGGGGTCAGCTCAAGTGAAAAAAATGAACAAGAAGGGAGATATGAAGATAAAATTAAAAATGAGCGATAAAAAGCAGACCTGATAGAATGCTGTGTTCTGCGGTGTTGACAGTCACAGATCCACAGTCATTCCAGTTGTTTTATTTATTTCTTCTGCCACTTGTCACATGCACTTTAACAGTAAACCTTCACTGTAACAGCTACCGGTAATTTTTCCTCACAGAAGGACGTTATAACGGCATGACCCGGTTCAATGCCACTTGACGCTGTCTTCAGAGGACAGCAGAGGTACAGAGTTAAGACGCTAGTAATGAAAGAGAGATGCTAAAGCGTATATTCATGTATTTACAGGCACTGTGGATGGGTTTGGAAAGAAGAAGGTCTACGCTATGTAACTTTTCTGGTGGAGGGTCCGCTACTTGCTTGTCTCCATGGAGATGTTAGTGCTTTGCCTGGAGAAACAATGAGACAAGCACTCGCCGCTAACAAGCAGGTATTTACAGGTCAGATCTTCAAACTTCGGCATGAATGTTTGTTTTTTTTATACATTTTTCAATAAAAACTATATCTATAATTGAATAAATGCAAGAGAAATAACTTCATAGGGTCTGTACCTGATTTGTAATATATTCTAGGAAAGGTAAATGCTCTTTACTTCATGCATCATATTGATACTTTGCAGTGATGTCACACTGGGGGTGTTCTTCCTGTATGCCTATGGTGAAATGTTCAGCAGTTACCATGATGACACAATGCACACTTTAGCAATAACTACCAGAAAAGTTTTAAGATTGTCTGAAAACTCATTATAAAATACAAAATGAATTTAAACAACGCATTTTCAGGAGCCTGTGATCGTTCATGATCCTGTTTAGGTGTTTGACTTTCAACAAAAAGGTGAGAGTGACTAACCAAAAAACTAAAGGCTAATGCTAGCTAGCTTGCGACTGTAATGTTATCTGAGAGGGACTTGTTTAACAGCACAGATCATCTCACCTGTTGTAGTTGTAGGTCAGTTCTTCATGGTCAGATTGTGTTAAGACAGAGCTTCTGACGGAACATGCCTACAGTTAGCATCACACCCCCAGGGAAGGCAGATAACGTCAGCTCCGAAGTATCAATAGTAAAAGCAAGTAAATATGAAAAAGTTGTAGACTGTCATATATAATACATATTTTTCCACAGCATTTTGTTGCATCAATTCATACTCACAATCACCTGACAACATCACCTGTTTTCATCCAAACAGGCACATCTGGATAAGAAGCATGGAAAACCAACTGCCTGACACTATCCCAGACACTTGATTCTCTGTCATGGTGCATTTTCAAGAGTGACAAAAACACAAACAGTAGCAGAAATTCTAGAACTATAAAGGAACTGCCTGACATTATCCCAGACAGTAGTTTCTGTGTCATGGTGCAATATCACTGCGGCAGAAAGGACTAACTGGGTGGGCTAAAAGTTCAAACCAAAAGAATAAGGAAAAGAACAATATCTGAAAAATCTATTTTAAAGTTTATTTTAAAGAAACAATAGAGTCAATATTTTGGGACATGTCATGTGACCCTGCTGAGAACAGCTTTAGTCCAACTATAAGTGATCAGTTTGTTGCCAGATCTATGCACTCCCTGAAATCTGCTCTTGATATTGTAGCTCTGTTAAAACAGAAGGCAGTCAGGCCTAGACCTCCTGCCCCATGGTGGAATGAAGCGCTGCGCTCAGTCAAATAAAAGATCCAAAAATTTGAGAGGCCATGGACGCCACTCCCACTCTGAGCAATCCCTAAAGGCATGGAAAATCTTCTTATTGTCTTATAAGAAGGCTCTGCGAAAGGCCCAAACCAGATATTATTCAAATTTAATAGAAGTAAACCAAAACAATAGCAGTGCAGTTGAACTCTCTCCCTTAGCTGCGATCACTTTCTTCAATTTTTTAACAATAAAACAACAACCATTAGAGATCAATTAAATGAGATTACTCCTACAGTCAGTACTAAGCAAACCCAGGCTGTAAAACGAGATGCTTCTCCTACGTCCTGATCCTGTTCTGTGGACCTGGATCCTCCCCTTCCTTCACCTGGCTGCGTGACCTCTATCTGGGATAAGCCCTTCCCTAGTCTTGAGTGGGCTCTGGCCCTAGAGATTTGAACTTTATCTGCAAATGGATGCGCGTTAGTTCCGGACAGATCTGCAGCCTGCCCGTCCGTGGAGGTAGATCACTCCTTCACTGAGGGATGTTCTGGGACAGTCCTATGAATGTTGGTTAACCTGTGTGTCTGTTATTGACTAATGTCTGTTTCACTGTTGGATTTTCTAAGTTTCTGTTGGTTAAATCATTGATCCTTGTCAGGGGAGGTGCTTGACGTTTTTGGTTGGAGGTGCTAAGTTCTTCAATGTGTGCTCACTTGACATGTAAATATAGAGGCTTTTAACATTGGAGCGTACCCCCGTCCATGTTTGCTTCGCTGTTTTAAACAAGTTTAGATCCCCACCCTGTAGTGAAAGCACATTTAAAACGCAAGGCAAATAACTAGGCAATTTATAAAGTTTAAGAATATGGAATTCTTGTTTATTGTAGTCTCATTTTGAACGTTTTGTGGTTGCCATTTGAACATTTTCAGTCAAGATTGAATGTCCTATGAAAATGGAGCAAAAATCCTTGGGAGATGTGCTTTGGCCATTCTAGGGGAGGCTAGTTCCCCTGGTGCCTCCCCTGGGTGCAGTGGTTAGCTGAAAAGGCTAGCGTACATTTATAAGAGTGCGTGAGGAGATAATGATGAAATGATGGACAGACATTGACAGGCGAGTGACAGGAGGAAAAAGAGGCAAGAAGCACTGTCTGCCTGCTGGAGTTTACAGCTTAGTCTTCAGAGCATTAGAGGAGTGTCAGTGCCCAAGGATTTGGTTGTTCAATTTCTGATGTGACCGATTATTTGCCCAACAACCAGCAAAGAACCATATGTTCAGTTAAAGACGCTATACCCAATTTTTACTGTCTTAAAAACATGAAAAACAGAACTAGATCATTATAAACAGTTTGCAGTGGTTATTATTCCCTACTGACCTTATGCATTCAGAGCATCCTGTGATAGAAAACTGCTTTTCGCAACTTTCAGAGACCAGAGTGGAGTTTATGACTGTAAAGCTAACAATAACTATCATGCTAACACACAATTCCTGATTATTGGAAATTAACATGTTTTCTAATTAGATGCAGACAGACTTATTTTGACCTCAAGAGCTGCTTATACAACATATCTGTACTCGGACAAGACACATTTTGCTAACGTACATGGAACATAATGGGTACAGGGCCTTTAACTCTTGTGCATCTGGCTTAAAAACAAATAAAGCTGTATATTACTCACTACAAGTTCTTTTGGTGGATGCCTTGTCACACAGGTGCCCTTTACCCCTCCAGTTGGATGCTCATGCTAAAATGTAACATGCAGGTACATAACGCCAAACTGTGAAACCTTCCAGGCAAAGCAATAAAAATCTCTCCTCCACCAGAAAGTTACATAGTGCATCTTTAACAGTTACTTAAAGAGGGTGTATTTTACTTTTGAGGGGTATCGATTGCTAACACATAACATATTTAGCTCACAGTGTTACTTTTCTTGTTTTGAAAATGCTATAATCGCTGAAAATATAGCTAGACTCTCCCCTCTCTTTGCTCTCCACGCTAAGTTACCCCCCCTTCGGAGCACTATCACAACACAATCGGCTTGTGTCCTGCTAATGAAACTACATCAGGTTTGCCAAGTTGTATTGTTTTGTATTTATAACACGGTAAAAAGCTCCCAAAAGTCGATTTTGCATAACACCCTAATAAATAATTTCTGGTCCAAGCAAAAATCTGCGAGAGACAAAAATCACTTGAAAATATTTCCGCGTGGATATTGTACATTATTTTTGTCAGTCTAAATCTGAATATATTTGAATTAATTTAGAACATTGTTTTTAGGATGTAGTCAAACCAAACCATCAGCTCACTATATGCTGACCTAGTTGGCTGCGCGTGCCTCCCTGATGGGTTAGACCTCCCGTAGTGGAGTCTGTGCGCTCGGTGCCGGGCGTCTGCAGCCTTTCAAAGCCCCCGTGATTGACAACATCCCATCAGAGCGTCTGTGTCCTCGGCGCGGACGTCCCTGTCTCCGCACACACGTCCCCGCGCGCGTCTCCGCGCAGCCAGCCTCTGCCCGATCATTGTCAATAAATAAACGTGATAATTGTCAGCGCCGACAGCTGCTTGTGACAGCTTTGTTGTCTTGACTCAGTGCATCCTGTCACTCCAGCACAGGCACCAGTGAGGTTTATGTAGTCTGACTAGCATCCGCCGCGCGCTAGCATTTGCACATGAATCAATTGTCAGCATCACTGTACTCTGACAAGCGGCTGACAGCTCCACTCCGACGTGAGCCTTGTTGTTGTGCTAGCGTCTCAAAGTTTTTCGCCAGATATTTTTCCCTGCTCATGTGATTCGGGGAAACTGGGATATCAAGGCTCCATCTATCATTAAAACAGCACGGAAATCTTTATACGGCAAACAGGAAAAGTAGATGAAATATGGCGGTTTTTTGAATATCTGCTCTTTCAACAGGCACTTGAAAGTAAACCTTGGCGATTCTGATTGTGGCTCTTGTAGCGCGAGATAACTACGTGACATTTGCTAAATCAGTCGGTGTCAGTCTTGCATACTCCATTTCGCCGCACTTGAAAGCTCTCTCCAACTTTGGCATTTTGCAGTGTTCTGTCACTCAAACAGAATTTGCTGTGTGTGTAAATCGATAAACAAAAAAAAAAACGCCAACACCACGGCAAACAAACCCCAGGCGCTTTCATCACGGATATAAGACGTCTCCGCGGTGACGGCTACAAGCGCTCTTACTGTAAACGCGTCAATAAAAGTCTGCGTTTTACAGGCAAATATTGTGACTTTAAGCACGGTAATAAGGTGTGATAAGATTTATTTATGTTGTATGTAGCTATAATGCTTGTCAATTCAACATTGTAATATGGCATGCAGGGGAAGTATACACTTGGACTAAAAATAGGGTGAAGATGATTTCATCCAATTCAAACAAGATTATCCAACCAGAAAGAATAATGAGCCTCAAATAAGTCAGTGTCAGCGCTGAAATCCAGTTGGTTTAAACCTAAAAGACTCTGATCTGAATCGCGGGGCATGGTCTGTCCATATACTGAGAATGACAAAAACTTGTATGTGTCCTCTATCTGTAGGTTAAGGCTCGGGCAACACAGGCTTCGAGTCTACAGTAGTACCTTCTGTCTACGCGGATGTCCCACTGTACAAGTGCCTGAGGATAAGCACCAGTCTGGAGGTTTCCATAAAGCACTGCCCCACATGGTCCCTGTTAAGAAAGTGTAGCTTATTTACTGCACTTAGGCAAGGCAAGTTTATTTGTACAGCACAATTCATACACGAGGTAATTCAAAGTGCTTTACAGAATAAGAAAGACATTAAAATCACAATACAACAAATCAAAACATAAATAATCATCATGAAATTAACATTAACAGAGTGCAGAATAAAAACCTTTCAGTCATGTGCACAGCTAAACAGAACCGTTTTGAGCCTGGATTTAAACATTGTCAAAGTAGAGGCCTCATATTTCAGGAAGACTGTTCCAGGTTTTAGCTGCAGAAAACTGAAACGCTGATTCCCCATGTTTAGTCCTGACTCTGGGCAGCAGTACTTAAGCATTCATATTTATGTTTTAGGGCTCTATTGTGCAGTACGCTATGTCATAGCGCAGTGGAACTCAAACCGGAGCTCAGACGGCGTGTGAGGTTGTCATTACAGGTCGTACTCTGCTCGGCTGAACTTTTGCTGTCAGAACCTGTTGGGGGAAACACTTTCGGCCTCCTGCTGATGTGGCCTCACAAGAGCTGCTTGAGCTGGAGTACCTCTTCAACCAAAGCTCAGGAGAGGCCGTCTCACTCAGGGTGACGTCCCTGCTGAAGTGGAGGAGGTGATCCAGCCTGACCGGCCTGACCCTGATGAGGCCTACCAGAGTGACCCGGAAGAGCCTCATGCTGCTGTGGATGTGTCTGCCGTCCTGTCCAGGGCAGGCATCCCTCTTCCAAAGATAAACGTTACTTACGAGTTCACTTGCAGTCAAAAGAGGCTCCTTAACCTCTGTGCCACCAAACAGCCAGCCATCATCTGCAAAATGTCCTCCATCTCTACCACTGTTCTGCCCCCTGCTCCTCACCAACCTGACGTCCTCCTGCCTCCAGATTACTATGTGGTGCATTTCAATCCCATTCCAAGCACAGCAGGCACCAGGGCTCTGAAGACAAAGAAACCAGTGCCTCTTCCTGGTCCTATGTCTCCTGTGTCCATGGCCACTGCCGCCACATTCCAAGCAGAGATAGCAGACTCCTCCTCCTCTGTGCACACCTGCCTGCGCACTACCACTTGGGACCTTACCATTTCTTCAGCTGCCTGCCACACATGTGAGGACACACCCTGGCTCCTCTAGAGCCTCTGCTGCCACCTCCCAAACAGAGACACCTACCCCGTCCTCTTGGTCCGCTGCACCGTCGCCTGCACGTGCCCTGGCCCTCCCACCAGCCTTGGCCTTCCCCCTGCCTCCTCACTCTGTCGGGGACGCGCTTCACCAGGGGGAGCAGAGACAGCCGAGCCCTCCACTGCTCCTCCTGCCTTTCACACACAGAGCTACACAGAGGAGCCCCACATTGAGACAAAAGTGCCCCACGTACACCACCTCCCAATCTACAAACTCTGGCCAACCAACACAGGGCCACAAAAGGTACAAGAAGAAGACCTTCTACCCTGTTAAGATGAGGTCCACCTTTAAAGGCATGGACTCTTTATGTATTGGTAAACATATGAGGGCACCCATGAAAAAGAGAGTCTGAGTGCTCTCATTGGGTTTTCTTGTATAAATAAAGAGAAAGAAATAAAGAAAGGTGCTTAAAGATGAGGTGGACAAATTGTAAACATGTATATAATGTATATATCTGTAAATATCTTTCTAAACAGAACATATGAACCATTTGACTTTCTTTCTTTCTTTCATTACATGACACTGTAAATAGCACTTAGTAATAGTACATTGATTCACAGCAGCGATTGATCTCATATTGATTAATAGCAGTGTATATGTTGTAAATAGTTTGCATTTTTGAACTGGTCATGTTAAATAAAACCTTTATTGTGAACCTAACAAACTGTTGCTTTCTTAAGTCACAAACGTGAAGAAAAAATATAAATGAATCAAATAGAAATACGCCGGGTAAAAATACATACCAGGTACTAAAATAAGTTACTTTCGTCATGAATCTCTTGTGTTTTTTTGGTCTTTTTAAAATATGCACTGGAGAAAAAATAGAACACGTCACTTTGATGCTGTGGCAACTGAGGGTGCGTCTGAGTTTCAAACAGGTGTGATCACAGTACTTTTCCATAAAGTGTCATTATTTAACATGCCTAAAAAGAGGATGCATTTTAATTTGAGGGTGCGCTCCTCCCTTTTGCCCCCTTGTAGACCTGACCCTGCTTAGAGAGAACGAGAGAGAGCTGAGAGAGTGTTGCCATTGATCAAGAGCACTATGAGACAAGTGAGATAAGGCCTCCCGCTGTCCGTGTGGTCTGACAGTGCAATGTGCTACTGAAACAAAAGCGCTGCACACACCAGAGGAGTGACACGGAGCACGTTACACCTCGGCGGACTGGTTCAGAGCTCCCACACTTACACTGTGGTCGAGCACCAGGCGATGCAGCGCTTAAAAGAAGCAACAATGATTCATTAATAATCAAAAGCACATCCATAAATATCAAATCTAACAAAGCTGTTTCATGGGGATTATTAATTAGAACATTCCATCCAGTTTGAGCCTGCTTTTTCTGTGTTTTATGGATTTAGAAGTTGTTTTGGCAGCCAAGAATATTGGAGCTCTAACACAACTTAGAGGGTAAACTCAACCTCAGTTAGGACTCCAGAGGAAAGAGAGAAAATATCACTGTAGACTTAACAGCCTTGACCTTTTTTTTTTAACAGTAAGAGCACAAGCTACATACAGTTCCTTTAACAATTTAAAACCAAAATATATCTTAAGAATGGCAAACCGTCCTCAGAATGGCACCATGTAACAGGGAGGGTGGTTGTGGACTTTCCATGTTCTCCCTGTGTCTGGATAGGTTTCTTCCAGATACTCAGGTTTCTCGCAACAAATGCAAGTATTTCTTACCTTACTTCAGGGTAAACGCAGGCTGTGATTGGCTGACAGTATCCGATAAGTCCAGGAAATGAAGAAATAGTTTTGTTTTGTTTTTTTTCTTCTTTTTTGGTACATAAACATTTCAAGTCTGGTCTTATTGTTTCTAAATGGCAATAGTGTATCGGATCCGGTGTTGAGAGATGTTTAAAGACCGTTTCAGTGTAGCTAGCGTGTGTATATCTGAATGTGCACGTGTAACATCGAGCCGAACTGACTCGGCACAAATAACTGCACTCATGAAGCTATCACACGTGTCAACAGGTGTCTACCGGTCAGAAGGGACTCTTTATCGATGGCTTCTTAAATGTTCCGGTCGCTTTAATTGATCGGTGGAGGGGAGAGCAGAGAGGGAGGGGTCGGAGGAGGCGAGGGGGCAGGAGCAGCTTAAAGCCATTAGGTCCAAGTGAGTGGTCGGTGCTTTATGTGAGCAGACCACCGACCAGGCCGCACACAGCAGCAGCGCTAATTATCTGCTCGTTCAAGACATGACCGATACTATCAGGAGACCACTCACTCATCAGATCACCACTCACTCATCAGATCACAGCATGTTAGGAGGGAGATGGATGTTGTCATAAGCGGATTAGACGCATATAGGTAGTTTTATGTAAAGCCCCATTCACATATGCAGCCTGACCCGGGAATTTACCTGCATTTTGCCAGAGCAGGATCATGTGTGAACAAAGCCAGATCTGATTTCCCTACGATTTTGATGAGGGAATATTGGGAATATTGCTGTGTTCATGTAGTCCCGTGCGCTGATGTCGGAATTTATGTTTGCATTCATATGTTTTTTATCTCGGAAAGTCAGGATTTTGATGTCACCAGTTAAAAAAACGAAATATTGAATCTGCTCATTGACAGCGTTTAATAGAACTAAGCAGTAAGATGATGTTGTTGTTGTTAACCTTCTCAAAAACTTAAAGTTAAGTTGGTCACGGACACATAATTTCTTATTTGTTTATTTTAGCTAACGGTAATTAATGTTCCAATGGTAATTAATTAGCTAAACTATAATGCGGCGTCTTTCTTGCACAAATCTGTTGCTCTTATGAAATGGACAACTGACAGTAAACCTGCAAATGTAGTAATGTTTAGCCAATTTTGGTCCGTTTCCACACTTCAGGGGACATCAGGTGTGGAAGTCGGGCAGTTCCCGAGTTGTTGGCAAATTTACTTCTGGAACTAGAGCGGACTGCAAAGTCACAAAGATTTATGCATCCTTGGCGGCAACATGGCAGATCAACAAATGCCAATGGAAAAATGTAGAGTTTAAGAAAAAAAAATGTACATGTTACAGTCAGCCGTGCAAACTAAGCTCTTCTCTATGAGCACATCTCAGTAGATCTGTCCCACTCCTGATGTAAGATAAGTCTACAGAAATATATAAATCTCTCATGTTGTTTACTTCACAGATGTAGATGGATAAAACTGTGTATATCTCCACAGTTGTGTTGAAATGTCAGAGGAGTTAGAAGTCTTCCGTTCCAGCTCCAGTTTCTAAAGTTTACACATGTTTGCTGGATTTGTGGCGCTGCATGCAATAAAAGTAATATTTTACTGTCAAACTGTTGTGGCCCGCTACGTTTGGTGCACGATTGTCCAGCATAATGTGTAATTATATGTGGTTGTTAGTGTGTATGCTAATTTCTGCACTAAACGCAAACCTTAAAGGGGGGGGATTTTACTTTTATGGGGTATTACCTGCTAACACATAACATATTTAGATCACCATGTTACCTTTTATTGTTTTGAAAATGCTATATTCGCCACTTTAAAAATAACACATTAGCATGTGATAAGTTCTCATGTGATAAGTACCTCTTTGGGCATGTTTTTGATGAGGGAACGACATTATAACATGGTAGAAAACTCAAATAAATCTATTTGGCATAATACCCCCTCGTTAAGAATCTATGCAAAATAGACATGGTAATGTTGTCTAACGAGGCTCTGGTGTTACTCGTGTGTGGGCGAGTGGTTGTCAGTCGCCCAAACAGCCCTGGTTTTTCATAGTTTGTGATGTTTGGAGGCTAACGCTAAGTCTGGAAATGCATTGGATCTAATGTATAGAACAGTACCAGCTTTTAGAATGCACATGTTCTGTCTACAAGCATTGGAAGGGTCTATTGACGGGCGATTAGCAATGCTGTCAATCAAACCTGTTGCTAACACTAGTGGGAGTGACCTCGGGGAAAGAATGCGCCTGATTTGTCTCTTATTAATGTTTATATCTTGTGTTACGGATACAATAGTGAAATAAAAATACCAGGATCATGTAGAGCAGGTCAGTACGAACATTTTAAGACCAAAATGACGAGCC
Organism: Periophthalmodon schlosseri; assembly: GCA_000787095.1. Lineage (NCBI taxonomy): Eukaryota > Metazoa > Chordata > Actinopteri > Gobiiformes > Gobiidae > Periophthalmodon > Periophthalmodon schlosseri. Next base: position 21,667 of record KN471706.1, read on the forward strand.
TGACAGCAGAACTTACAGAGAGAGGGGCGACAGTTTTCTAATGTAAAGTGAATTGGAGCCGGAGTCAATGGAGCCAGAAGCGCAGCCCATGATCACTTCCTATTTGGAACGCGGGAACTAGTAGGTTAGCTATGCCCATTTATATATACAGTCTATGTCTTTAACATAGTTTTGACTAATAAATATATCCCTGAGAGTTTTGTACTTTTGCCACAAACATAGCGGATTTCCAGCCATTTCTTGACATTCCATCCCAAGCTCAATATAAAGCATTTAGTTCTGTTAGTTTCGATGGCTGGAAAGTTTGACAGACTGACTGAGAAGAACTTATATATTTGTTCAGAAGTATATTTGATGGACAACGTCACCCATCTTGTACTGAACGTGATGGGTTCAAGCATCATTTCACTTTGAGGAGGGCACCAGACTATTCTTGCTTCCCAAAAATAAAGGGCTGTATTGCTAGTTCTGTATAATATAGCTCTATATAGCATTTGTCATAGTTTTCCTTTGACATGTGCAGTAATTGCCCAGCACTAACTTTTCTTTTCGAAACAGTTGAAAAACTAACGCAAATATCTCCAAGCAATGACAAACTCAGACAGCGGCGTTCATCCCTGATCACCTCTACGTCTTTACACTGCAGACGGTCTGTGTTTAATTAGCAGTAGAAATCATGCTTCCTCCTGTTAGTTTTTCCTATAACTCGTAGTGATGGTGCCGAAGCGTGCTGTAGTCACCTCTCTGTTCCAGATGAGATTGAAGTTGATGCTATAAATGAGCTGGGTGGTCCCTTTGGGGAGCGTGCCTTGACATGTGTTACTAAATCTTGCGGAGATGCCATCTGCCACTGCGCTAACTGTTGGGAAGACTGACCTCCGCAGACACCCCAGTCACACTAAACTAATGGGAGCCGCGCACCAAGACTGCAGCATAATGATGTATGGCTCTTTGTTTTTAAAGTCGGCCTGTAAAGGTGGGTTCAAGTTCTGATAATCTGCTAAATCAAATGTTACCAGATTTTAGCCATGTTATAGTGTTTTCTCATCTTAAATGCACTTGGAGCCATGTATGTTGGAGTTAGTGATGGGCGGTACCAGTGATTTTGGTTTCTATCAATACCAAGGAATACTAGGGCAAGTATTGCAATATCAATCCAATACTGATACCACTGAGTTTTGTATTAAAATGCATTGATTTATATAATACTACTATAATACTACTACAAGTACTACTACTGTACAGAAGTGTACCTTGGAGCATAAAGCTGTCTTTGTTTGCACTCCTCCGGGAGCCAAAACCCTCCACCGTGATTATTTGGCTGCCTTTTTCTTACTATTATTTTTCATTAGTGTACACCTCGGGCCATTATGAGTTCAGGGTCTTTTGTTTCAGCTCTGCCCCGTTTGGTCTCAGGACCCCAAAAACACAGTTTTTGGACCAAGCCTCAGACGGAATTTTGTGAGTGAATGAAAAGTGGTGTTATAGTTACATACAGTGTCACACTGTAATGAAATTAATGGAAAAAAATAATACAAATGGCTTTCTGATGGAAATTTGTGAAAAACAACTATATATTTTGAGAAATTTGAGTATTTCTATTTCTGCATAAGAATTGATCTGTCCATCATGAGCTTGATCCAATCAGTCAGTCACTTGAAATTTTGCAAACATGACACTGGCTCGATCTATATTGATGTATCTATACTAATCAGTGCAGTTTCAGACCTCCTATAGGTAACTGCATGGCATAGGGTGTGAGTAGCCTGGACAGCCAAACTTTCCTATTAATAAAGCTAGTCTGGTGCCTGTTTACATGGATTGAGACTTTTTTCAATTGCAAAAGATGTCAGTGAATTATTATGTTTATCAATCATTTTGAACTAGACATGCTTACAAGGCATAAGCTGCAAAAAATAAAAAAATTTTTTTAAAAAACCAAACGATCCAATAATTAGCCATAGGAAAAAAATAAATAAAAATCCCCACTAATGCCATGAAAATATACACATAATAAATATTGAGCCCAAACTGTATTGTTCCATGCACCATTTACTGAACCAAAAGTTGATCATTCTCATGACAGACCTAGTTAATATGTTTTATAATGCACTTTTAAAGTTAAATGTTTTATTTCACGTTGCATTAGTGTGTTTTGTACTAATCACAGAGGTAGTAAGATAGTACTCACTTAGTTACATTAGCTTGAGTAACTTTTTCTTTTTTTAAGGTACTTCTTAGAGTAGTTTTGGACTGCATATTTTTACTCCTACTTGAGTAATAATTTAACCGTACTCTTACTTAGTAAAAGTTTGGGTTACTTTTTCGATTGTGAGTAAGTCCACAAGTGACAAAAGCTTTATGTTGACAATATGACATGATTTGAACATTCGTGTTTCTTGCAGCTCTTCTTCAGATATGATTTTGCTTGTCTCATTGTTGTGTCTATCCTTTGAGAACACCAGATTTTGTGCATTATTTAAAGTTTTGTCTTTACATCAGCTTTCGATTATAAATCAGATGTTACGTCCTGACCGTTACTCATACTTTCTTCACTCTTACTTGAGTAATTTCGTTACCCACCTCTGCTAATACATATAGATAAGCTCGTCCCTGCCCTGATCAAATTCCCATCCCGCCCGTGTTTGATCCATTACAACTCTAACTTTGATCACTAACCACTCTGCCACATTCTTTTGAACATCCCTCCATCTCCCATTCAAACCTATTATATCTCCTGGCATCTCCCTCTCTGCTCTAACAAGCCCGGGCAGACAAACCGGCGAGCCCAGCCACGGCCCATCACTGGCAAGTCCGTGCACCGGCAGCAGCGGCGTTCCCGGGCGAGCAGGACTTTGTAGTGCATCCCTTGAAGCTTTGTTTGGT